>JABUQX010102461.1:0-30000 GCA_015478945.1 Trachelipus rathkii
ACGCGTTCAACAATTCCGTTCGTTGATGGTACATTAGCAGAGGATAACCTATGGTGTATGTTTTTACTAGACAAAAATTGGTCCATTAATTGATTCCTAAACTCGGATCCATTATCCGTTTGGACTTCTTTTGGATTTTTTAAACACGTAGCCAACATCATCCGAAAATTACTCAAAACAGTCTCAGCTTTCTTATCTGGCAATGCTATCGCCATTAACCATTTAGAATAAATATCTATTCCTACTAATGCATATTTGTTTCCCTTATTTGTTAATGGAAGTTCCATTAAGTCAAGTGCAATAATGTCAAATGGTTTCTTGGCATTAATTTTCCACGTTGGTGGTTTGTTTCTTCTAGCAGGAATACCCTTATTCTCTTGACACTTCAAACAAGTCTTCGTAATAGTGCTACAAATGTGATATATCTTCGGATGCCATGCTAAAGCGTTGATCTTCTGTAACAACTTATCTCTTCCTAGATGGAAATATTTCTTATGTACGTCTATACTTAAATCAATCAAATCGTGGTACGAAATCAATGGGACTTGTCTTCCGTCTATCAACTTCATTAAACCCTCTTCTTCACATTTTATCTCTGTCAGAAATTTACCAAAAAGTGGTAACAAAATTTTACTTGTTTTTATTTAGTGTTTAATAATTTAATTTTTCAGCCTATTTCTAACAAGGATTATCCAAAACTTCCAACAATCTTCCCAATTGTCGATCGTCTTTTTGCCTCTGTTTTTATAGCTTTATCATTAAATCTTTCTTTCATCATACAACATAACTAATTCTTCTTTTTCAAAGTATGTTAATTCCATTTCATGTTAGCGTTTTTTCCAACTCCATCTTGAATTGCTTTTCCGTGTTCGTATTGCTCTTTACTTCACACTTACTCATCATCTGAACGTTTTTTCATTCTGTATCAACATCCTATCTTCCTCATTTTCTTTGTCCTTCTACGACCTCTCTCTACTTATTCTTTCCTCAATTTCCCTCTAGGAGTTCAAACAGTATCACAACATTTATCATATTGGTTGTGGAGAAATTTCCAGTGCTTTTACATTCTATCAAGTCATGTAAATCCACATCAAATACTCTCAAAAACGTCCATATCTGATATATTCCTACTCTCTCTTTGAGCGTTAAATAAAATTAAAAATGAATACCTGTCTTATACTATCTGTTATAATGGTCAAATTCTTGTGTAATTTTTCTTGTTGGATGCTTCCTTTATAGTTTTATATTTGATTTTATTAAATACTTTTACCATGATTATAACTCCATATTTACTTATACTTTGTTTCTATTTGCACAGGCTTTAACTATTATTATCTGTCAGTTACTCTTTATGGTATACCTTCATTTTTTTTCTTCAAATTAGCTCATTCTTCGTATTTGCTGTCTTTGCTGTTTAGTGTCTGTCAACCCATATTTCAGTTAAAGTATCATTTTTATTGTATCTCTTATTTCATTTGGCTTTTTTCTCCATAATTAATTTATATGGGTTTTCAAACATTGTTCCATTAGGTGTAAAGCTATTGTCCTGTAAATATAGGTAATTTTCCTACTCCTCCAGCGAATATTCTTGTACCAATGAAATCCTGACAGGTTATTTGCATATCTTCGTGTGTTCTACGTTACTGGTGCTACGTTGTTATGCTCTCCTCGATTTCACCTACTCCACCACCTTGAACAAAAAATCAATCTATGTTAATTTAGATACTTTCCAGGTATATTATTATGGTATTATCGTTATTCTCAAAGTCGATATTCCGAATAATCAGCCAAAGTGCGGCTACGTTCTATTGGGTGTCTTGAATTGACTCCTGCCCATGTTATAGGCAGGCGCTGAGTGGAGTGTGGTGGTGGTGATTTTTCTGCCGTGACTTCATATCAAAACTTTCGCTGACATCCTGGAATACTCGAAAGGTTTAGTTTACCCTTTCCTCCTAGGTCTTAATTGCGATTTGCCACTTCACTTTTCTTAATGGTACTGGTGGGTTGTGAGTGGGCGCGACCGTTCCAAACTCATTGATGCGTATGCAATCACTCTTTCGATAGGGTTTCTTGTTTCGCTGTTTTTTCAAGGGACAAGAACGCCTGCACCTATTTAATCCTTCGATGCAGCTTTCTAACACTTACACTCATAGTGGTTGCGAGGTGCTGTCATTATTCGGGTAATTATTGAAATAGAAAATCGGTCGTCACTTCGATACTTTTTTTGATCTTTATTATCTACAAAACTATATTGGCATTCTGTCGTCCACTTAATACTTTTTCCAGATGTTAACCGTGACAATGGCTTCATCAGTTGGGAAGCATTCGGTATGTGTCTCCTATAATAATTAATACTTCCGAAGGAATAACGTCTGTAAACTGCCTTGACGAGGTTTTAGGGAACTGCTGTGCATTTTGTTAATGGCTGTTACATTATTACTCTTTTAACTGGCAAATATATTTCCTTCTAGACAATCTAACCTCTCATGATCTACCAATAATTTTATTTGCTCTTCGAAATGCTACATTTATCTCCGGTTATTCACATTTTAAAAGTTTATATCTCTCTTCTTTTTTTTATTTTATATAACATTTTTTTTTAAATACTTTCTAAAGTTACTTCTATTTCGTTTCTTAGTTAAACTCTTAAATATCTTCTAAATAGGTCATTACCTGTTGTCCAGATCAAATTTCACTCAATATCATCAAGTTTGAATAATCCGTTTTGATTGTCGCTGGTTCTATTACTTTTATCGAATAGAGTCAATCTGACAGAATATACTCCATATGCTTTCGTTTGTCAGTAGAAAAAGCTGTTAATTTGGTCGGGATTACTTCAGTCTCAACTGGGTCTTAAAAGTAGGGCTGTAGTCATGTCTAACAAAGAACTATATACAGATTCTGTCAGTCAAGAAAAATATTCTAGACAATTTTTCACGGACTCACCAGTGCAAAGGAAAGCTTATCTCTAACTCAGTTCTCTTAGGTTGAGGTCCCTATATATATCGATACATAACACATCTATTTTTACCTTGTTCTATACTGAGTTATAATCTGGAAACAAAGTGACTGCTTCCACGGACTTTTTCGAAGGTTGTATTGATTTTCTTAGTTTTCTTTTTTACAATCTTCTAGTTAGGGCTATTCGTTCGACCATAGCTTGTGTGGAATCTGCGGGTTAAAGGACGCCTTGATGTACTTTCTTGTTTAATGGCGTTTCAGTCGGCGTTTAGTCCTGTAATGTGATGGGAAGGGTCTCTATGTTTATCTAAACCATCTTAAGTGTTTATATTCACCATTTCTTACGGTTTATCTTAATAGGTATCTCTGGTGGAACTGTCTTTAAATTTACTTCGTATGACGTGCTGCTATGCTCTTCTCTGTTTTTCCTGTGTCCCATACTCTCTCGTTCTAAGTGAGAGACGTGTTCTTACTAATGATATGCTTTGTTTTTTTTTTGTCTGTCTTCATGGTGTTTGCCAGCGTCTTTATTTATGAACACTGATTTTTCTTCTCTTACTTCATTGCATTTGAGATTTCCATTCTTTCTATTAACATACTGATGATCAGCTTTCGGCTCTATATACGGTTACCAGCTGGCAAATGCTATCAGTTTTTCATTCATCCCAAGATTTGATAACACGTTTCGGGCTGTACAAAGGGAGTGTCTTAGGGCCGGAGTGGTCATCATTTTTGGTTTTTTTGTTTTATTTTTCGTAATTTGGAGAATCAATAACAACCATTGCGTATGTTATTTTCAATTTACGAGACTTCCTTGGTCTTTACCGTCTCTTTGTATTTAAGTTAATCTGGCTTGGATCTTTCAGCTGTATTTCCTCATCCTGGCCAGAGCATTCCTAATTCTATTTATTGTTACTGAATGTATACTGTGCTATGTCCTAATTTGTTTATTGCTTTTCCAATTTTTAATTCAACACGTTTATTTTGATGCCTATGAGTATTTTATTGATTTTCCTACTTTTTAAGACTTCAAAGAAAATAAGCTTTCTTTACTTTCTTGAAACCGGCAAGTTTCATTTCTTATTCTTATCTTGTCAATATACGATGGTCATTAACAAGTGAGTTTTTAATAATCCTTATGTCCTATTATTATATACGTCATTGTTTTTTTGTGTTTTTTATTATTGCTAACCTAATTAAGGCCGGCTTTTCATCTTCACCATACATATCCCCCGCAAATGAAGAGAATAAGATAGCACTCTTTTCTCCCAAAAGTTTTTGGTTCACGAATCAACGTGGTATGTTAGGTCTGATGTTTGATATTTTCTTTATTTGTTTGATCCCAATTTTAATCCTTAATTGGTTCATCTAGTATTCTAAGGGACTGAGTTGAACTTCTTAGTGCGGCCGCGATCTAAACTCAAGCTTAGAACGGTTTTTTCGCGATATGTTAATCGTTATACGGTTAGATGCGTAACATAACGACTCATTTGTGTTTTTTTGTTTTTTTATTTCTCGTTAAACTTGCTACTTTTTTGCAGGTTTTTGGGTTCTTCTGTATAGCTTTATCTTACTGATTTGTATTTTTTTGCTTCTCTGTTTATATATGGGTAGTGTACTTCGTTTTCCAGAAGAGTCTTCCTCTCGCTTCGTGGTTGTTTTGGTTGTGTTCCATCAGTAATGTGGGTGGCTAGTTTATATATTGGGTTGCCATATTTCTTGATAATATTGATTCTGAGTGCACGAATATTAGGTGGTCTAATTTATGGACGTTTCTTGGTATTGTCTTGGTTATTGTCAGCTAACTGTATTTATTTTAGTTATGTAGTTAGTATGTCGTTCTTTGTTGCTTGGCTGTGTTTCTACCACTATGCATCTACGTGTGGTTCGTCGGTTGGTCTTACAACTCTGTATCTTTCTGTGAGCCCCTTTTTTTCCACCAAAGAAGGCAACAGTTTTTGTTTTCCTCACTTGTCTTACATAAAGTGTTCGGAGTTCCTTCGCAACGCTTACATATAAATCTACATGTTAATGATTTGTTCTTGTGTTTTAACCTTGAGTTTCTTGTATATTTTGGTGATCTCCTGTTCTTTGGTTTTGGTTAACTTTTTTGATTTAGTCATGTTTCTTCTCTTCATTTTTCTTCTTCCGAGTATCTTGTTTTTTTGCCATCTTCTACACTTCTCTACATTTGCAATTTCCAATTCACTTTATTTATGCTTCATATCGTGGTTTTCTGTTAATCAGTAGCAAACTACACCTTTGCGACTGCATCTATTGCTTGCAATCCAATCCATAATTTTTTAAAGTTTTCTCTCGGTCATCTGACCATCATCAAAGGTTGGGCACTGTCCATGCCAGCCAAATCCGCAAGTTTGTCCAATCGCATGGAATAATTTATTATTGACTCATCTTTATTCCTTGTTGCTGCCCAAAATCTTGTAAGAAGTATATCTTTACTAATGGTCAGTTGCTCTATTATTCCTCTTAACTTTTCTTTTACTTTAGTATACTGTATTCTTCCACCTTCGATATTATTGAAAGCTTCTAAAATATCTCCTTCCAAATAGTTTCCCAAAACCCTGCTCCATGTTTCTGGAACTCTTGAATAGGTATGAGAGCAATATATCTCGAACTCTTGCAAAAATTCCTCAAACTCCCACCCTGAATCTACCGAAAATTTCAATGGTGGTGGTACTAATGTTCTTGTTAAACTTGGGTTATATAGTGTTGGATGTTCTGGTGTTAGTGGTAGTGGAGGTGGTATTTGATTTAACTGTTCATTGTCTCCTTGTATTTCCATATTCACGGGAGTAGATCCCATAAATCCTCCCACTGCTCCCTCTAAATCCCCGTTTTCACCCATTATTTCTACTGGTTCTGTTGTTCCTGTACCCCTATTCACTTCTCCCTGATTTTCATTTTCCTGATCACCCATTATTCACCTCAAAACAAAAAGAAAAATTCAAAACAAAAATTTTTTTCAAAAATTCTGTTTTACCTAACCTAACTTTTCACAATTTTATCTGCAATAAATCCAGTCTAAATTTCTGTGTTGCAGTCTGGCAATCCTAAAATAATGTATCTTTGTGTCGTAGTGCAAAACCAAGGCCTCAATGTACCTTTTTTTTTCGGTTCATCACTATTATATCTTTTTTTTTTGGTTGTTTTTACTTTTTATTTAACGAGAATTTGCACTATCTATTTTAGATAAACTCCAGTTGAATTTAAATTCTATCTAAATACCTACTATGTTGTATAATGGATTCTATTAGGCGGGAGCTGATTCAATTTTTTCAAAGCGTTTGATGTATTATCATAATATATATCGATCCTACTACATTTTCGTTTGTAGGATAAATTATTATTCACCTGTTCTTTTTAATTAATTAATATTAAATTGTAATTGTAGTTTATTCGTACAATAACTATCTAAGGGTCTTTGCATTCCCATCTTTGGTTGTATCTTCGAGCTGCGTTATATTCATTTTTCCATTATGTTCTGGTTCCCAGATGATGCTAAATATTCCGTACCAGACTCTATATAACATAAAACTGCTAATATTTGCGATAAAAATATATTTAAGGGCTAACTGTTGAGTTTTGTTCAATGTTATCGGTCACATCCTGTAGGCTACTAAAAGTAAAGATATCCTAATAGGATCATTATTGTAGACTATTTTTAATCCCCAGTTATTAAATGCTACTTCGGTATAATACTATTGTTCAAATGCTAAAGCTATCGATCTAGTAAAAGTTAAAGGGAGTAAGTTCACTTCAATCAAAAATGTTAACTAATAAAATTTAATATGCTGATCTATTCTTTTATTTATAAAATCCCAAAATAGTAAAAATAATTTTTTCTAATAACGCTGGCATATTTGTTATGATTATATGATTTTCTCAATCCTATTAACTCGAAGTTCACTTCTGTTAATACTATATATCCTAAGGTCAATAGCAATTTTTTCTATTAAAATCCCTCTACTTAAAGTTTCTCATTCAGTTTTTGTTGTTATGATTTGTATAAACCAAGGGCTTTCAAAATTCTCTTCTTAGAACTATCAATGACAATCCGAAACATTCACGACCATTTTTGTGCTTTATAGTCTGGATATATGTCATATAACATTCAAAACTTCTATGTCTTGATTCGCCATAATTCAAATATTGTAAGGTCAATCCGAAAAATTAAAAAATCAAAAGTCTAGCCAACCTATAAGTTTTTTTTAGTGTATTTATTCCAAATTCTGGTGTTATATATAGTCCTCTTCAGTATTGTTTAATGTTTGAAATTAATAAAGATAAAGGTGTTAAAAAGCGCAATAAAACAAACAAAACTTCGTGTTCTATTATACTAACTTTTAGTATTGTCTATTATAAAATCGTTATAATCTGACAAGTCTAACTATGTCATTATTTCCTTTTTCAGTCCATATGGTTTATGTGTTATTCATTTTTAACAAAAGTCCAACTAAATGTAATTTAATTCAAGTCTCGGTCAAATCCAGTCCAATCCTCTTTATAAATTACAGTTTTTATAGTCAATAGTCAAGGTTCACTCTTAAGGATAAACATTAAAATTCAACCACCTCAACGTTGCCATCAAAGTCCAATGTCTAATGTTTTCTTGTTTTATCTATTATATATTTCTATGATATTTTGAAGTCCAATCAATAAATTTAACAGCTTAAAAACTTTCATTTCTCCTGAATTTTTTTTTTTACATTTTTAACATCAAATAAATTTATAAGTTTCAGTTCCGTTCCAAAACATAGTCGAAACTATTTTTACAATCAGTATACATTTACATCTCTATATGTGCAGAGGAGATCATAGTTGTTTTTATTGTTATGGTTTCAGTCTCAGTAAACTAAGTATAACTAAGTTATATTCAAAGTTATATGTCAAAGGACACTTCAAAATCTATAAACCTAAGTCAGCTTCAAAAAGTCTATAGCCTAAATTGTTTTTCAAAGTCCACATACTCGATTTGTTTTCGAAGTACCATTTAATCTATATTGTTTTTCAAACTCTTTCCAAACCCCCCCCCCTTTTTTTTTTTTTAAAATTTTTGGGTTTTCAAAAAATACGTTCGATTGCGATTTATTTCTAAAAATCAACACCAATCTTTTTCAAAAATACACAAATACTTCAAAAAATAAAGTTCTTAATTATCTATTCTCTGTACAGTGTACATCGTTCCTGAAATGGTGTTTTTTATACATTTTAAGTTTGTAGTAAACTTCTTTTTAATTCCGTTACGTCGACTCTGTCAGAATTATGGTAAACTATACATCTCTCAGTACCATCATCTTACAAAAAATTTTATGCGTACTTAGTTAATTAGTTTTCAATTTTGCATAACTAAAACCTTAAGCGAAGAATATAATACCTTATGAAATAACTGTATAATAAGATCAAAAGTCTATCAAAAATCGAACAATCTTCAATTTTTTTTCTCTTTAACGACTTGTTTAAATTTGTTCACCTTGCTTCTGAATCTTATTTATTTTATTCTTCTTGATATGTATTATAACTTATTTTTTATAATCCTGGTTCCAAATATCCACATTTAATAATATGCGGCTTTCAAAATTCACCGGCTAACTAAGTTTTAATATCCTATATTTAATTTTATCCTCTGACAAGTTAATTCGTTTTTTCATCAACATAATCCATCATTCACCTTACACGTAAGTGGTGCAAGACGTAGTTAATTTTTAACGAAAACTAAATGCTATAGTTATCACATAAAAATGCCAAATGTCACCACGAGATTCCTGTTAGTGACAGACGTAATGCTTAATTAAACTAAGTGCTATAGCTATCATATAAAAATGCTGTCTACACTTACTTTCAAAAACTTCCTTTATTTATAACTTTAATTGGCAGACGGTAATTTATTCATATTGTTTTTTCCAATATTTTTAAAGAGATGAAAGATAAACTTTTACAACTCAACAAAAACACACTTTAATTTCACGGTCAGATCTAAGCTATATATATGCCTTCATTTATTGATACTACATATGTTAACTTTAGTAAGCATATCCAGATGTCAACTTTACTAAGTATTTCCAGTCAAGTTGGATACGCAATAAATATTTTATTTACTCATATATTATTTATCTCATTTTTCTATTATAAATAAATCGTTATTTGCTTTTAGCTTTTAATTCTAAATTTAAATGTTTTTTGCGATAAAATATAATATATACATTTTTCATTATAGCCCACAACAAAAGTTTACCAATAAATAATCAGGACAACCGATCAGCGATGGCAATCCCTCGGAAACAAGATGTTGAGCTTCCGATATGCCGTCGGTCAAATTCATCACCGGCTTACGGTCTTTGTGTTGACTCGTCACTCACCACCTTTTGCCCAGACATATTTTGCATTTTTTGATTCTAGCCTGGACTATTCTTGATTTTTCCATTTTCTGGGCAAAACCTGAGTTCTAGAAATAAAAACAATATTTCCAAGATCGTCTCAATTTTTATTATCATATTAATACTTTACTTTAATTATCTTCTCACCGAGTCTCGGCCAAATTTATTATTTTCTTCTTTTTATTTCTTGTTTTTCTATTTTTTAAATAACTTTCTTTTTTCTCTTGGATTTATGCTACTCTTGTATTTATTTTCGTTGATCATCTGGCATTTCACATACATGCGCACCACACATATTCATTTGCACATCACTTGTTTGGTCATTTTACGTATTTCAGCAAATCTTCCTTTTTTATCTACTTTACATATTCATAACACACCACATATATTCATCATCACCTATGGTGCATACTTTCCATATTATTAGGTGAGGCCGTTATTATTATTCTATGTGTATCGGTATAGGATGAGTATTTTCTATTCAGTTATCGTTTATGTTTTATTATATATATTACGTTATTTAATATTTTATATAAATCTTTAATATTTTTTATAGTGTATATTTGTAGGCTAGTAGTCACTATGTTATATGCGCTGTGTGATATTTTAGTAGTAGGTTTCCTATTAATTTTATTTTTTGAGGAAAATTTTATTTTTCTTATTTTTCTATATATATGATGATTGTTTTAAAGGTCTAGTTGCTTTGATTCTAAGTTTAAAACATAACTTTGACTAATATTTCAATTTACAAGAAATTACTAGATTATTTAACTTTAATTTTTTCTTCAACTACTATTAGCTAGTAGTAAGGCTCGTATTTATTATTTTTCTCTTAAATAACTCACTTTCTATTTAGGAGATTTGTATTTTTAATAAAGATACTATAATTTTTTATCATTAAACGTGGGTTAAACTCACCAGCTAATCCAATTGTTCATGATGGGAACACTACATAACGTGAACTTTTTTTATCCCCTGAGTAACATAGACTAGAATGAGATAGATATGTATAATTATCCCTGTTAGTGGAGGAATATCATTATTATTCCACCAGCTTATTGTACTAGTCATGCTATGTTGACTATAGGCAATTTAGCTGCCTCATAAATATTTTATTGAAAACTACACATATTATAAAATACTTAGAACATTTTTTTTCTTGGACAAGTTATACCTTTTTTGCTGCGGGCTTTTTCGTGCCCCACGCGGTCTGATCCGGTTTTTCTCCTCTCAATTTTCCGGAAAAACTTCATACTTTAAATAATAAGCTTAATATTTTATAATTTTTATATTCTAGGTGGAGATGCCTTAAAAATAAGACTTCCAATTGCAATCTAAACTGCAAATTTCTGAATATCTTAATTCTACGAGATTCACGAGGTCTTAGAATTTTTTTTGTAAATAAAAAGAAAAATAAATATATGTATATAGATTAAAACTTCTTTTGGGAAGATTGTTTCGAGTCAGTAGATTAATATAGTTATTTTTTACTTTTTTTTACTTAAATGTTATTGAGTATCGGGGGTGTAGAAATATGTTATCTATTTGCTACTGTTTATTAAATTACCCTTTCTCTTTGACTTAAAGTTTGTATTTGATTTTATACTTTATATAAAAAACTATTAACAATTTATTAACTGACCGGTTTTTTTTCCCTCTGTGACAACAGCTTTCCACCCCATTTTATGGTATTATTTATATATTATTATATTTATATAATACTATATTATTTTTTATATTATTTTTATATATTTTATATAGGTAGTTATTATTATATTATATTTTTATCTTATATTATTATAATACTATATTTTATATATCTTTATATATATATATATGTATATACTCATCTTATTATATATTTATTACCTTTTATATTTATTAAATTATTAATATATTTTATTTTTTATTATATATTAATTAATATATATTTTATTAGTATAATATATATATATTATTATATTATATATATTATCATATTATATTATTTATATTATATTATTTATATTATTATTATATTTATATTATATTTATTTCTAAATCTCTTATATTTTTTACTTATTTTCTTTTTTTGCCTGTGGGGATGGTATAAGTGGGTGAGAGGAGAGTTTTTTTTACTTATCATAGGTTATAGTAATAGCATAGAGTATAGATTTGATTTAATGTAGGGTTATTTCATTGTCATTTATTCCATCTTATAATTATTCTGATACAGGTATACTGCTCATATGTATTTTTCTATAATTTGTTATAGTATACTGATACTGAATTTCCTTGGAGGTTCATTCTCATCATGCAATTCATTTAATTAGCAGTGACTCTTGGTTTTAACTGTGGATGTGTATGTCAATTTGAATGTTTTTTATTATTTATTTTTTTTATATCAACTTCAGTGAGTAATTTTATTTATCCCAGAGTGGTTTTTCCACTATTTATTTTGGTTCAAATTAGTAACTAATGGCATGGTCTATGTTATTTGGCACATTGTTTCATAATATACATTGTACAGATGATCATACTTTGATTGGAATTGTGTTGTACTTTTTTTTATTTGGGTTTTTTTTTCTGAATAATGTTTTAACTAAACGCAATATATCGTGTGGAGTACTTACAAATATAATATTTTTTTATTATGCTTTCTTGGTCCTCAGTAGTTTTATTTAATGTGTTAGTTAATTCAAAGGTTATTTCCTTTCCATATAATTTCATGTTTTTATTCACTATAGCTTTTTTTTTTTTTTTTTTTTTTTTTTTTACCTCCTGTTTCAACATCTAGCTTAGCTTCGCTATAGTTAGAATTTGTTTTAAACTATTTAAAAAAATATATTCTTTACCAAAACTTGATTTGTTGGTATTATATTACATTGTCATATCTTCAAAAATTCCTTTCTGTTCTTTAATATAATCATGCACACATTTTAACCTTTAAGGTAAGAAAGTTTTTATATAGTGATTGATTTGAATACTGAGTTTGTCTAAATACTTGAAAACCTTTGGAGAGAGAAGTTTATCAGTACATGAATTATATAGCCTATGTATTTTAATTGCTGATACCATTCACTCTTGGAATGTTGATAACTGAAATAAATATAGATGTTTTTAATGTTGATGATAACTGAAAAATGTGGAAATGTTGTTTTCAAGATTTCTTGATTTTTTTTATTCTTTAAATTGTAAATAATAAGTATTCATATAAGATTATATTTATGTATTATTATAATAGATTGACAATGTGTATATATATATATTATTTTGCATTATGTATACACTGTTCTAGATGTTCATTTTGCCTTAATATGCCTATTAGTACTCTCATCAAGAGCACACTACTCAGACACTAAGTTTAATATACTTATTTCTCATTCACAAAATTTAATATACCGTACTTATTTTTATAAAGATTAGTATATTATTAGGTACCATATAGTGTGCATTTTTGTAATAAATATTTTATTTATAGAATACTAGTAACAATTAGCATAATTTGGAAATAATTATGGAACTAAAGAGACACTATAGAAAAAAATCATATTTTGAGGAAATGTAATAAAATAAAATTAAAAAGAATAAAAAATATAAGACATTTAAGTGTTCTGTCTTTGCATATGAAAAAAAATGGTCATCATAGATTTAGGGGAGCTTTGCTGGCAATTTAGCTAAGTATAGATTAGTGAAAATTTCAAATTGCATATGATAGATAGATAGTGTGAGTAAATAGCCTGTTATTTGAAAACATCTAATAGGTTAAAGATAATTGGTGATAGAGTCTCATTCATTAGAACTACGCTTTATTTAGTGGTAACATTTTTGTCCAATAACTTAAAAGAAAATATTGAGAGAAACAGAATTAGTATAGAAAATTAGGAATGAGGATGATAAGAGCACACTATGTAAATGAAACAAGACTGTTTAAGGGTCAGTGTGTCAAGATTCTCTGCTTTTGATGAAGTTAGAGAGGAATACAAAACTTGGAAAAAATGAAATTAGATGTAGCTATTGCTTTTGGCCAGAGCTGAGAATTTGAAGTGCGCTGCTTCAGTAGTAAAACTAGTAATAAATATAAATTTTCCCGACAAAACCTCCAAAGTAATAAGTCATTTAGGGGCTGAAGATTTAAGACTAGTAAGACAGTGTGTGAATCTTATTTAAAGAAGTTAAACAATGTATTTAATTTAGACTGCATTAAAAATAAGTGTCATTTATGGAGGGAAATTAGAGATCTTCCTCCTCCTCCTCCTTCTCCACCAATACATACTTATTCGTAAATCAAAATGATTCGGCGTTACGTGGAAAGACTGGGAAATCAATTCAGCGAGACGAGTTTTGACTCCGATGAAAACTTACTGGTTCGGCATCTGGAGAATCTCCTCGGGATGGGCGAAGGCAGCACGGGATATATTTGAAATCATAGTAATTACTGTGGATTAATGGAAATAGTGACAGTAAAAAAGAGATTACCAGAAGGTAGAAGCATATAAAAAGATATGTATGTGAGATAGCATTTAAATAGAGAGGAGAATATAAATTTATAATATTTCCATTAATAATTAAATTAATGATTAGTAAGAGTTACTTCGTGAAAGTAGGTAGTTTTACAGTAAGCAAATAAAAAATTTCTAAATATTTAGATAAAAAGGGGTTAATTTATTTGGGACGGAGAAAATAGATAAAAAAAGTTAATAAATTTTTTTTTTCGCTACCTGTTTTTATTATTTTTTTTTTCTTTTTTGGTTATAGTTAGGTCAGGTATTTTTTACTAATATCAATAATTTTTTTTACCAGGCTTGCTACCCCTTTTCCCGCAGCGAAATAAATAAATCAAATATAATAAAATAATAAAGAAGGTCTATTTATTATTCATATTATAGCTTTATATATAAATTTGTGGGACTATATTTAACTGGGTATATTATTTTAGGTTTTTTTTTATTATTATCAACTATTATAAGTATATATTTAGATATTTATATACATTATTATTAATTTATTTCGTACATAATCAGAGTATATGAATATACAATTTTTCTTCAATGTATTAGTTTTTTCTTTTAATATATTCATCTTATCATGATTAGTATTATCTATAGGTATAGGTATATATTACTTTTTTTTTTTTGTATATTTAGTAATATATTATTAATACCGGTCTTTATATCATATTCGTCATATTATAAGAGCGACTCTTTTTCTCGGTGTATGGGTGTTCTTAGTAGTTTCTAATTTCAATTTATGTTATAAATTGACGTGTTTCAGGTAGAGTTTTTTGACTAGTTAATATGTAATTAATAATATATATATTTTCTTTTTTTATAATATTATTTATCTTGTTATATTATATAGTTATTGATTATATATATTATATATATATCCAACAGATGCAGTACATATTTTTATTAATTATTATATACACATTCAATTTATAATAGGGGTCTACGGATTATATATATGTATATAATAGATATGCGTTCCGGTCGCGGGTGGGGTGTATCCTCAGGCCCCGTCCTCTTTAATGGGGAGTGATTTCAGTTCCACTCTAAATAACAAATAAAAAAGTAATAATAGGTAAAGCTTTGGGATCTGAAGCATATTAATAGCCACGCGGGGTAGTTGTGTAATCCCAAGATTGTTGCTATTTTAGTAGTCATCATTTTAATTCTAGAAAAGTATTTTTATATTTTTTATTAAATAATGTGTTTCCTATTATCATCTCTATCCTTCTAATATGAATTATTCACTTTTGAAAAATGTGAGTTTTTTTTAAACTTTGTTTATAAAATGGAAAATTTGTGGATGGATTTTATTATTTTTCAGTTGTAGGATAATATACACTGCGAGTAATGTTATTATAGCTTTAAACTGGTCAAAGTAAAATATTTTATGAATACCTCACTATCAGTATTGATTTGAGCATAAATCACGGGGCCTATAAAACTTGGTCCGATTCACCCTGCTTGATAAAATAAATTTGATTAGAGGGTGTATTCCTCGGACCACATTGTTTTTTCGTATTTTACATAGTTATAGGTTTATCAAACTCATATTTTTTTATTATACGTGTAATACATATTTTATAATTAATATATAAAAAGTTTACTTATATATTTATAAGTAAAAATTTATTAAATAAATGATAAATTTTTTAATAAAAAAATAACGAAATTTCAAAAAGTTGTCAATAAATTTTGAGCGTGTAGACGGGTATATGAATTTGAGATACCAACTTATAATAATTTTTATTTACTTATTTTTAATTATATCTATATATTATGACATTAATTTTATTTATCTGATAAGAATTACTTTCATATGATAAATATAAAATTAACTTGATCTTAAGAGTGTCAAGCTAAAAAGTTCGTAAATAGACGAATTTAATACCAGATGGTCCGAGTACCACCCCTCAATGGTGGTTCCCGCATTCACCCTCCACGGTTCCAGTAGCTGCGGAGCTTTAAATTAAAACTTTTAATAAAACTTTTATTTTAGAATTACATTATTATTTTTTTGTGTGCTTATGACCTAATATAAGGCAATTTCGAAATTTTTCCATAAAAAAATGAGCTTCCAATAATGTGCATTAGGGCTCTCAGTTATGGTGTGTTTTTCTCAAGTTTATACTAGTTAGTGGTACCGAGTCACTCCGCCATAGACGCTATCATTCCGTAAACGGAAGGTAAATTCGTTTTCACTTTTTTGGTGTTTTCCATATGAAATAGTCAGGAAGGGTTTGCACGAAACACTTCCATTTTATTTTCGAGTGGGCTCTCAACAAAAATAGGAAATGTATAACCAAATTTATAAGCATATTTCTCTATTACCATACCTACTTTATCGCACTCAAATACTACTGAATAATAGATAACTCGCAACTTACAACTTACTAGTTTATGTTCTTGACCTCCTTAACAAGAATGAGGTGCAGGAATTTTTTTGGGGGGGTTTCTTAAAAGGGCATGTGTCACTATAACCATTAGAAGAAAAAAGGGGACACTTCTCAACCTTCTCAATGCATTTATACTGTTAAATGCAGCCAGCGTCCCAAAACATATATAGGTGAGACTTATCCAAATAAATGTATCCTTTTATGAAGGTCCATGGTTTTAAGACACTCTATATTCTTTCTTTTATTTATTGATGGCTTCCCTCTTGATCGTTGTTCCAAAAAATTTAGTTTTTGCGAGGCGATAGGGTTCGCCTAAGCTTCTACCATGTTACTCTTCTCTTTACACACTTTCAACAGGTCGATTCGTACATGGTTCAAAATAATATCCCGTTACCTTTTAAGTAGGTCATCCCACTTATAGAGCATTTAATTAACTTAAATACATTCTAATTAGGTCTTATAACTTCTTTTTTCCCGCCCTTCCACTTTTCCAACAATTGAAAAATATAATAACTAAGGTATGTGTTATATCTTTTTTAATGATTATTTTTTTTTTCGCTTATAGGTGTCTTTTATACTTTTGAAAGTGGGGAAAGAGAGTTACTACCTATAATAGAATGTCGATATTAATTCTATTTAGGACAATTCTTGAAGTATGACCCTCTCTCCTTATAAGCGTCTACTACTTTTATTTTTGAAAGTCATACCTTTGTAAGTTGGTGTTGTACACCTGAAGATAATACTAGTTCCTTTAAGGACTGCTAGTCGTAACGAGGCTTTATATCACCCTCCAAAAGAAATTGGTGGGGTTTTTGTGAACACACCGTCGTCAATTATTAAGATTTCTGTAAAATTCTCTTAAAAAATGACCTTCATAAAGGTACATTTTTATTTTGATAATTCAACCTTACTTTTGGGAAGGTTCTTTTATTTAACATGTCGCAGTAATGCATTCTCTTAATATAGTTATTGATCCTGCTCTCGTTTCCTACTTCGTAAATTTGGGTATGTGAATTTTCCCACCCAAAAAAAAATTCCTGCCACCTATTCTTGTAAAAGGTCAAAGATAACTATATTCCTGGTACATGTCAATGTTTCTTTATTTTTCAGATCCTTTAGCATAGTATTGCGGCTACATGGATATTGATATTGAGTTAGTCATTTTATTTTTGTTGAAGACATAAAAAATGGACCATGCTCTTTTGGTGCAACTGGATAATTTCTTGGACATTTATCAATAAGCGAACTTTTTACCTCGTTTTTAGAGTCTCGCGTTCGCGGCTGCTTTTGCTGTGGAATTTACTTTTTGAGGGGGAGTCGATCTCGGATCTCACCCTTAGGCACTATAACCTATGGTTCTTCCCCGACTCTCTCCTAATGCACTTTTTGGAATTTTTTTTTTTTTTGAAAATCAAAGGCAACTTAGTTTGTGTCATTCTTCATCAGGCCACACAACAAATATTAATTATATGTAATCTCTAATATATAAAAGCTCTGTTTTAATTAAAGTCCTTAATAAAGCTCTTGCCAGTCCTGCCGTGTGGTAGGGGTTGGGATGATGTCGTATCCACCATATGAGGGGGTGACTCGGAACCATCTGTTTAAGGATCTCTGTCTTTTTTAGCCGTCCATAAAGTTTCTCGAAGTTTTATATTTTATTACACTTATTTTTATAATATATCTAATTTTCCTTCATTTAATTACACTAGATTCCTCGGAGGTAATGGCGATAAGTTAATAGTCATATGACCAAGGCTATGAATAATGAACTAAACAGAGAGGAGTGGGATGGATCCTTCACGGTTCATTTTTCCCTCTCCACCTGCTTTTATACCTATTTTGTACACGCACACACTATTGGTTTGAGAGAAAGTTGGTTTTTTGTTTATTTCTTATGTAATCATATTTTCATTTCTTTTGTAAATAGAAATTTCTTTCACACTCGGACTTAACTTATTATTATTAACCTCTTTTTCATTGTATTATTTTATATTAATTTTACAATTTATTTAATCGTAAATAAAAATGTGAATAATCAATACTCCTATCCCTACCACGAAGACTTACTTATAGGTCGCGTTACCGCAGAAAACCCCATCTGCTAATTTCTAATATTCTTTTACGCAAGGGTGAATCGACCAAGTTAGGCTTCACCCGTTCCGTCACTCTGTCTTTGCCTCTACATACTGGTTGGGAGCGAACAAATAATACTTTTGCTATCCTGTCATGCATTTATAAGAGTTACTAACATTATATGCTGGTCTTTTGCGGCGTGTAAAATTTCCTACCTGAAACAAATTATATTTGTATTATACGACCGAGCAATGAATGGTTTGTCGTTCATTCTTGGTATCTTATTACAAATGTTTCTTGAGAAATAGGCTTTCACATTTTTGTTTGCAGATTTTTATTAGAAGGCTTTTGTACCTCTTAACTCTTCAATAACATTTTTTTCTAAAAATATATATCCTTCCTAGAATTAAAGATGATCTAAATAAAATTCAGATATGTAAACTTTTTTACCGTGGTGCCCGTCTAGCGCACGGAATTAAAATGGAGCCGAAATTTTTTATATTTTATTTTATTCTATTTATTTTTATTTAGAGTGGGCACCCTTGAATCACCCCTCTCTCCTAATTATCCAGGCGGGCCTGGTCACCTCACGCTCCGACGCTATATGAGTGCCTATTAATTTAAATTTAGATATAATTTTTATGATACTGGCTATATATACTATATATATATCTACCTATTTATTACCGGTATCTAAACTCTCATTCTTAGTTTATAACAATATTATTCTATATTTTTATATATCATTTTCTTCTCATTATCCCCTATCTAATTATTTATCCTTCTTGGTATACCTAATATATATATACTCACCCTAATCTTACCCATACTATTACCGGTGTTCACCCGTATAACAATTTTGTTCCTGATCACAATTTAAAGCATTTTGATCTCAAGAACAGACCCACCACTACTAACCTATTCTGTTTTCTCTCTTCGCTTTTAATATATCTTATACCTCTCTATCTATATCCTATTATCCTCTTTATCCTCTCCATCTCTTCTTTATACTTACTCCTCTATACCCTATATTAGTTCTTATCACCTATATAAGCGTATTTCACACTGATGATGTCTATATCATGGTTACTACTTACTCCTTGTATTGTGTCTTTGATTATTTCTACCCTAATACTATTACTTCTATGCTTCATATCCTTTAGTTATTATTTAGTCACTACTTTCCTCTTATTATGATTATAACTTTGTTGTTTATATTGCCCCCCTTCTACTCTTCCTTTCTCATTTTGCTCATATATAGTATATATAATTCCATTCTATTACTCCATTATTTCTATATTCTTTATTTTTTTTTTATTCCGTTTTTGCGGTGGCGGGCACACTTTTCTGACAAAGTCTCATCTCGAATTCATAAAAACGGAGGCTTTTCATAACCATAAACTATAAATAATATAAATAAAACAGGTGAAACACTCAACACTCATCTTCTTAAGCTTTACCTATCACATTTATTTTTTGTCTTTCTCTTTATTATCACTACTTTTCTTCCTCTGCGCAAAAAGATCCCCTTTTCAATATTAGAATTTTTACCGTGTTTGCGTTTTCGTTTATTAATCTATTTTACCTTCCATTTTAGAATTTCTACCTCACTCATTCTATTAGCTTATATTCCATCCTTGAGAGTTTTATATCAATTTTTTTCTTTATTTCTTACCTCTCTATTTTAATTGGGGCCACAATACTACTCTTTAGTATGCTTCATGGTAAAGCTCGTTTTTTTACTTCTCACTATTGTCCAGTTATCCACCCAGATTCTATGATCTTTATTTACTATCCCTTGCTTGCCGCATTGCTTCTTCTCGGTAATCTCTACTTATTGCTATCCTCGTGTGTGTCTTATTTCTTCCGTTTACCTCATCAGTTGTTGCCACTAAGTTAGATGATGAAGTCTTTCATCACTATCTCATCACTTTTCCTTCTTCTATCATACCGCGTATGTAGAGTTTTTCTATGAACTATCTTTAATATATCGGTGCCTATTCTGTTGTTCGTACATAGATACTCGCAATTGAATTTTTTCTTATTTTTTATAAGTTAAACTTCTCTACATTTTCCTCTCCGTAAATGACGACTGACTTTTATAATGTTCATTAAAGAATTAAATATACTTTGTTATACTTTGAATTTAAAATTAAGATTCTCACAACTTGTCTTTACTCTTGTCTCATGCAGAGGTTAGTCATCATTTCAAGCTCCATTTAATGCTCATCCACACTTGCCGAGGTTTTTTGTCGCGGAAAAATTTTTATATTTTCTATTTTTACTTTTAGTTTTACTACTATCTGCACTAGGGTAAGGGCACGTCGTCACTTCAAAACCTGGTCTCATCATCTGGCCGCAGAGCAGATTAGCTCACTCTAATTTTACAATTTTTTATCCTAAGTTTGATTCACTCTCCTAACTTGGACTCATACAAAAAGCAGAGAATCTTGACACACTGACCCTTAAACAGTCTTGTTTCATTTACAATAGTGTGGCTCTTATGCATCCTCATGTTCTAATTTTCTATACTAAACATGTCTGATTTTTTTCTTTCATATTTAGTATTCTTTTTAAGCTTTATTTGCGTACATATACAATAGTTACCACTAAATAAGAGCAGCTAAGTTCTATATTGAATATGAGACTCTATCACACTTAATTTTTATCTTGGTATACCTATTATTAGAGAATTGTTTTTCAAATTAGAGCAGGTTTCTATTT
The DNA here is from genome assembly GCA_015478945.1 of Trachelipus rathkii. Taxonomy (NCBI): domain Eukaryota; kingdom Metazoa; phylum Arthropoda; class Malacostraca; order Isopoda; family Trachelipodidae; genus Trachelipus; species Trachelipus rathkii. The sequence continues at coordinate 21,037 of JABUQX010102461.1, forward strand.
ACATTCTACACTATCCTATCTCTCTTATATGCAATTTGAAATCTGGTTCTACTAATGGTGCTTATTACCTTCAAGCCTAAAATTTTGACCAGCAAAGCTACAATCGCAAATAATGCATCTATAGATATGTACGGCATTTTTTTTTTTCATATTGCATTAGGTTGAAGCTTCTCTCTAGTGTTCTTTCATATATTTTTTTAATTCTCTTGGGTTATATTTTTATTTTTTATTTACATTTCCTCATTTAATATGAATTTTTTTTCCTATAGTGTCTGCTTTAAGTTTCCTAATTATTCCCAAATTAAATGCTATTGGTTACCTTATAGTATGTCTATGAATATTGATAATTTATTTCCATTTTTACTATATATTCATCAAAATCTCGTAAAATTATCCTAAAATTATCCTAATATTTTCTTCAATTAATATCCATATTACAGTACCGGTTATATTGGTTGGTGGATATTTTGCTAAACTCAATTTGATAATAAGTATATTAAAACTTGGGGAACAAAACTAAGTGCCCCTTCAGGTAGACGACTACTAAAAATTAGGTCTCAATATTAAGGCAAATGGATACATTCTAGAACCAGTGTACCTTACATAATGCAGAAATAATTATAATATATACCACATTGGTCAATCCTATTCATAATAAATACATAAATATTTTACTTCTTCAATATAATTTAATACCTCTGCTTTAAGTTCTCTAATTTAAATGTATAAAAAAATTATCAAGAATGCTTTGCAGGAAGATCGACATTTTCGCTATCATCTCTTTCAGTTTGCCATGCATGCAGAGGCATTCGAGGAATTACACTATATAATTTATTTCAGTTATCAACATTCCAAGATGGTGAATTGGTATCAGCAATTAAATTACGAGGTAGTGGACTATATATTTCTGTACTGAATAAACTTCTCTCTCAAAGGTTTTCAGAGTATTTAAGACAACTTCTAGTATTCAATAATCCTCAATCACTATACTTAAGGTAAAAGATCTTTCTACGCTTTAAAGGTTGAAAATGTTGTGCATTGAGTTATATGAACGAAAATTGTTTGAAAAAATAGGTTTCCTTTATACATATTAGAATAGATAGCGGTAGGTTCAAACATCTTCTTAGTTTTCATTCGTATGAAGGTCTTACACCTCCTTATAATGTTATTTAATTATCATTATACCTATACTAGGAACAGTAGTTTGAGGGCTCATTACAACCAAATTAAAAATACAAAGCTATAGTGTAATTTATAATACATGATAAGTATTTATGGTAAAGGAATAACTTTTGCATTACACCTTAACATATTTTAAATATATAAAACTCTGAGGACAATGTTTATAGCTTAATTTCTTATGTGTGTACTCTTCACATGGACGAATTTACATTTTCGCAGACGTGACTACCGTCTGTATTTTTGAACAATGTTGCCTGACCAATCCTACTTAGTTTACAAATATTGATCGTGTAAAACCAATTCTGGTAACCATACTTCACTCCCGAAAGTTCTTGTTCATATTTATCACAATTACATCAAAGGATTATTCCGATAAACATCCACGAAAAACCAGATACCTGTGTATTTAACTGAATGCCATGTAATGAACCACGTGATATTGATCTATATATGCGTTGCGGACTATTCGTATATTTGGAAATTATAGGTATTTATGCGCGGTGTTCAGATTTAAGAGATAATTAATATCTGAGGAGAGGAGGTTTACACTATAGTATATTCATATAGATAAAGAGATAATAATTCTTTCTTAAAACTTATGGAGTTTATTTATATATATAGTATATATTTTTATTTATTATTTTATATTTAATATATATTATTTATTATTTAATATTATATTTTAATTATATAGTATATTATATAATTTAATATATTATTTATATATATATTATATATATATATATTATATATATTATATATATTTAATTATTATAGTATAATTATATTTATATATAATATATATTAATTATATAGATTTATATTTATAGATTATTTATATATATATATTATAATATTAATATTAATATATATATCTTTATTATTTATTAATATATCATATTATATAATTATATAAGTATATAATACTATATTATATATTAATTATATTTAATTATATATATATATATATATATTAATATATTAATATTATTATTAATTAATATTATCCCATTATCACCAGTATCACTGTTATTCACAAGAGTGGTTAACCTGAGTCTAGATTTAATAAATTGTTAATATTATTTTTTATTTAAAAAATTATAATTCAAATTAGAGAAAGGTTTTTTTAATTATTCAAATAGATTAATATTTTAACCAATATATAAAAATTTAGTTAAACATCTGCAAACTTTTGTACAAAATAATTTCTCCAAAGTTGGAAATATTTATTTTTATTTTTATTTACAAAAGTATTCTAAGACCTATCGTGATATACTCGATAGAATTTAAGATATCATAAATTATTTTGAGTTTAGATGCTATATTGGGAATCGTATCTTATTTTTAAGCATTTTCCATGTATATAAATTATTAAAATATTAAGCATTATCTTTTAAAGTTATTAAGTTTTTATTTCAAATTTGATCTGGGAATAACCGGTGCGGGTGCGGGCTCAGCGGCAAACAGTCCGGTCAGCTGATTGATCATCTGTGATAATCTTATTAGCCTTTCATTTTCAGTTTTCAGGTAATTTTTTGTTGTGGGTCCTAAGATTCTTTGGATAGTGTCGATGAGATTGACTGCGCCTGAATTGGTCGTGAGCTTCTGTCCGTGTTTATAAATATTTTTTCTATATATATCATATGTTACTTCTCTTCTGTCTAAAGATAATTTAAAAAAAAGTTACAAGTTTATTGGATAGGGTCCCTAATGACAATGGTTTTAGCATGTGGATTAATCTAGGATAAATTAGTAAAAATATTTTTCTTGCACTTAATTTTTTTACTTGAAAGAAATAATTTATACAAAGAAAAAATAAATGTTAGGTTAGGGCTTAGTTCAGGAAAGGTAAGTATAAAATAAAGATTAAATTGTATTAATTACAAGCTATATTACAAACAAATTGATAAATATTTAGAAAAAAATAACTAGAAAAAAGAACAAAAGCATAATTAAAAATTTTAAAGAATATTAAGTAAATTGTATAATTATATATTTATTATATATATATACTATAAATTTAATATATTATATTATTATATTATTTTAATATATTTTAATTTAATATTATATAATATATATATTTTTTTTATATATATTTATTTATATTATATATATATATATAAATATTTATATATTTAATATTATTATATATATATTAGTATAAGGAAGTATAAGGGGGGAAGGCTATGGAATAGAGGATGTAATGTGAATGTGGCACAGGTGGAGTGTGGATGGAGATATGGTAGTGTGTGTGATATGAAAGTATGTAAAGGAGGAGTGGGAAAGGAAAATGTATATGCTGTAAAGATAGAGAATATGAAACAAGTGTGGTGGCAAGTAATGTGTGTGGTGCGCACAGATTGTAATGTGTGGAGGGACGAGTATGCAAGGGTAGACCAGATTGTCCGATAATATGGAGGAAAGAAAGTTAGAGTAAAGAATAAGGAAGAAGAATAGAGAAAGAAAGTAATAAGATGGCACGGATAGGGAAAAAGTGAGGGAGAGGGAGGGAGAGAGGAAGAAGGGGGAGTAAATATAAAGGAGGGGGTTGTTCCATGAAGATGTTACTTAGAATGGGGGATAAAGGGGAGAAAGAACAGTGAACAGAATAAAAAGATAAGGGAAAAAGAGAGAGAAGAGGAAAGAAAGAAAGGAAGAGGCAGAAAGGAATACGAAAGGAGAGGAAGAAAGAGAGGAGGAGGAGAAAAAATTAGAGAAAGAAAAGTGAAGAAGAAGTAATGGAAAAATTAAAGAAAGAAGTGGAGCAAAGAAATAAAAGAAAAGGAAGAGGATAACGGAGAAAGAAGAATAAGAGAAGAGACGAGAGTACCTGGACGAGAGAAGTGAAAAAGGGAGGAGTAAGAGGGATAGGTAATAGATGTTAAACAGGAGAAGGATGGAGGAGAGATGAAGAAGAAAAGGATGTGGTAAGAGATGGACTATAAGTATGAAAAAATAGAATAGAGACATTGAAGCAGAGAAGAAAAGGAAGAGGAGGGGAGAAACGAGAGGAAAAAGAAGAACCATAGAATAAGGGGTATTATGAGGTCTGAAAAATTAGAGAAGAGAAGTGTGGACTAAAGGAAAAAATGAATGAGAAAGGAAGGAAGAGTAATAGCGATGTAGGAGAGGAAAAGAGAAAGGTAGAAGAGAAGAAAGGTTAGAAATGGGATGAAAAGAAATAGAAGAATAGAGGGATAAGGAGGGAAGTATAGATAGAGAATAAGAGAGGTAGGAACAGAAAAAGGTAGATAGAAGAAAAGAAAGTACAGAGGTAGAGCAATGAAAAAAAAAAAGAAGATAGAAAGAAAAAAGAAGAAAAAAATGAAAAGAGAGAAAGAAAGAGAAGATGAAGAAAGAGAAGATGGATGTGGAGAGAGGATGAGAGGTGTGTGAGGAGGGGTGGGCATGGGGAGTAGGGTTGGAGGAAGATGTGGGGAGGGGACAGAGGAATTGTTAGTTAGTGGTGAAGGTTGTATTTGTGTGGTTGGGGCTTTTGAGAGGTAGAGGATGAAGACAAGGTGGATGAGGGTGGTGATACTGGGCGAAAGAGATGAGAAGAGAGAGAGAAAGAGAATGGGCAGATGGATTGATGGGTAGAAGGAAGAAGATGAGGGCAGAGTAATAAGTAGATAGTAAAGGTGAGGGAGGCAGTGAAGTGACTGGAAGTGTATTGAGAGAAGGTTAGTAAGATGAGAGTAGTGTGATATGGTATGGGAGTGACGGAGAGGCATATATAGAGACAACTGGAGAGTAAAGGGAGAGAGAGGAGAGAAGGGATAGTTTAGAGAGAGATTTAACGGGTGAGGAGAGTAAGGTTAGAAAGAGACACGCGAAAATGTGCTAGGGAGTAGGAGGAGGACAGTAAGAGGGCATGGAGAGATAGGAGGAGAGGGGAAGAGCTAGAGAGAGATGGAAAATAGGCGGGATTTTTATCGTGAAGGGGAAGAGAGTATGGGAGGAGGGGGAAGTAGAAGGAAGAGGAGGCGGAGAGGAGATGTGAGGGTTAGAAGAAGCTAGAGAAGATGGAAAATAGGCGGGATATTTAGGGAGAAGGGGAGGAAGCACCAATTGTAAGTTTTGGATCGAATCTAACGTAGGTATTGCTGGATTTAAAATTTGCAAAGTAGTTGAGGGAATAGACAGTGGGGATCTTGGAATATTAGCAAATAACGGAGTATAAATAAGAGATGAAGGGAATACTGAAGATGCCGTTGAAGTACTAGATGAACTAAAATTTAATGATGTACGAACAAATGCGTCCTCAAAATGAGATAGATTGCCAGATGTCGTCAAAGACTCAGTAGATAAAGAAGATGGCTTTCGCTTTGCACATTCTGAATCAAATAATAAATTTTCCTTTACAAATGGCTTATTAAAAGTAAAATTTTCCCTAGGCAGAATTTGGGAATGCAAATTTGCTGCATGATTTTCCCTCTGAACTTCGTTCTGAATCTGTAACTTTGAAATAATGGGAGGGGCGGATAAAAATTGGGCGTGGTTACGAACAGATAAGGCGGTTTCGAGAGGCGAAGATAATAAATATGATTTATCGGAAATTGACGGTTTCGAAGTTTGTAAAATCAATGAATTTTTTAGGTTTTCGCTTGTAGTACTTTCGGTCATTCTTTCATTATTTCTGAAACCTGGAAAATAGTATATATATATATAATATATATATATATATATATATATATATATATATATATATATATATATATATATTATTATTATATATGAATATATTATATATTTATATATATTATATATATAGTATCATATATTATATATATATTTATATATATATTATATTATATAATATAATATATTATATATATATATATATATATATATTATATATATAATATGTATATATATATATATTATATATTATAGTATATATATATAATATATATATATATATATTTTTTTACATGATACAACCACTCACGGGCGAGATATGCAGGAGAAAGGAGGTGGGCAAAATAATATTTTTAATTAATAAATAAAATAAATAAAAAAATTACATAAAGAATAATATAAAATTAAAAGTAAGAAAGGTAAACCCACCCTGACAAGGCTTGCTTAACGCAATTCCAGGTGGGCGCAAGACGCGGGACTTAAATAAGGAAGATTAAAACATTGCGGGGAAAAAAAAAGAAGGCAAGGAGTTCCACAAAACAGATGTGGCTGGGAAAGAGGAGGTAACATAGAGTCTCCATATTCCACACAATTTCATGAGAAGACAAGGCACCTCTTGTGTTACGTAGGGCGACTAAGTGGTGGAGGAATGCGAGAGTCAATTCTGCGGAGCGCACCTGGCGTGTAAGCTCTAGAAAAGAGATAGGCACCTTAGTCACCACGCAAGAAAGAGGGTCAGGGTCCAGAGATATGGGTCAGTTAATTTATAAGCCTCTTAGCTTAGCTTCAACCCTATCCAAAGGAGGGTGGAACGGATCCACCAAATGTGGGAACAGTATTCCATGCGGGGCGAATAAGACTTTATATAACTGAGTATCTGAGAGAAAAAAAAATTCACGATCCTGAACAGAATTCCAGCTTTTTTTGAAGCTGCGCTTGCAACCGATGTGATGTGAGTCCAAGATAATTCACTATTTATGTTTAGTCCTAGAGTTTATGTTGTTTACGGGTAAACATTAGAGCGTCAAAGGGGATAGGAAGTTGGGAGGTATTTTATAATATTATATATTTATATATATATATTATATATATATATAATTTATATATATTATAATTATATATATATTAATATATATATTTATATAATATATATAATAATAATATATTATAAATATATATATTAATATATATTATATATTATAATATCATATATATTATATATATATAATATATATAATATATAATATATATATATATTATATTAATATGTAGTATAATATATATATATACTTTATATATATAATATTTATAAGGGATATATAGATAGATAGAATATAGATGAATTAGTGATGTGTTAGTGAGCACTTAATATGATACAGAAGAGTAAAGAATAAAGTAGTATTCTTCATTTTTTATAGTAATTGTAGAAATAGTTAAGATTGTGGCTATTAAAGTTGAGCTAAGATTTCATTAATAAATAAAACTTAATAGAAATAGATAGAGAAGTATGATCGCCAGATGAGGTATAGGAGATAACTAGAAACAATGAGTAAGGAAGATGAGGTGATATGAGAAGAGAATATTGTAAGTAAGAAGAAAGAAATAGTGAGAAGTAGCCAACAGAGGACAAGACGCACTGTGAAAGTAGGGATATGTAGAGATTTAGTATTCGCAACACTTTATTTAAGTGATGAGAGGAGAAGATAATATTTATATTATTTCCAGTACTTGATGGATGAAAGTAGAAATCCGGGAAGAAATGATATATAATAAAAACTAAAGTTATAGTGAACGAAACGAGATAATTATGATGATAGAAGAGTATAAAGAAGAGAGTTATATATATTATAAGGAAAATATATTTATTAAGACTAAAAATATTAATAAGAAGAGAAAGAAGAGAGGAAAGGGAGGAAAAGAAACAAACATGACAAGCGACACATAATAAACAGAATATACACCATAACTAAAAGATAGATAAGTATAATGAGGTTAAAAGTCAAATCATTAAACTAAAAGAATGAGGAATAGGGGAGAAGAGAAGAGGAAAAAAAGGAAAGAAATTAATAGAGGATCTAGTATAAGATGAAAACAGAAGAGATAATTAATTAAGCGAAGAGAAGAAGAAGACGCGGAAGAGGAGGAACAAGTAAGGAAGATAAGTATAATATAAATAGATAAATAAAGTGAATTGCAGAGAAAGAAAGAATTAAAATTATTGTGCGCTACTCTTCAAAAGGAGGATAAAGAGAGAGGAGAGAGAGGAAAATAGAAGAGGAGAAGAAAGAAATAGTAAAATAAGGAAACAGATGAAGCAAAAGTAGTAAGATAATAAGTAGTAAGATAATAAGTGAATAGAAGAAGGATAGTAGTATGTAGTAAAGAATAATAGATAAAGGAGAGAGAGAGAGAGCGAGGAGAGTTTATGGATAGAATCAATATAAAGGTGGAGGGAGGAGTTATAATATTAAGATAAAGTAATAAGTGAGATAAGTTTGAGAAGATTAGGTAAAATGTTTGAGATAGAGTAGATAAAATAGAAAAGTATAAATAGAGGAATAAGAAGAGATGAGAGTGGAGGAAGAGAAAGGGAATGGGAAAAAATGAAAGAGGAGAAGGTGAAGTATAGAGTATGAAGTGAAGATGGGAAGGAGGGAAGTGGAGAAGATAAGTAGTGGAAGAATGAAATGAATAGGGGAGTGAATAATTGCATGAATAAGAGAGAATAAAATTTAAATGGGAATTTTGAAGAATAGAAGATGAGGAAATAGATATAGATAGAGATAAGGAGGTAATGAAAATAAGTTAAGATAAGGAGAATACAGGATATAGATATAATAAATATAATAAAGAGTATAGGAGGAATAGAAAAGGTGAAACTGATCTAATGAGATAAAAGAAGTAATATAAGAAAGAAGCAAGAAGTATTTAAAAGATGCAAATGTACAACAAAAATGATTAGAGGAGATAGAAATAAAGATATTAGTAAGATTATGGTATCCAAAAAACCATAGTATGATAAATACTAGAATAAATAGGATAAATGGATTACTAAGAGAAGGAGAATAAAATTTTGAAATATAATTATTAATTTAAGTTAGAGCTGAGGAATGGATAAGAAATGATAGGAATTGAGAA
>JABUQX010102461.1:32500-37500 GCA_015478945.1 Trachelipus rathkii
GCAAGAATTGGGATGGTGATCTCCGAACAAAACTTGTGCGAAGACACGGCATCTCTTGTGTTAAGAAGGTGTTGTAAAGGTGCAGGGATGCTAGAGGTCGACTCCCTTGATCATCTGCCGTTGAAGAACCTATAGCAAAGATAAAAAGCCAATGCTAAGAGGTCAGAGAAGTTAGAAAGATGATACAGTTTATTTGTGTTCTAGTTTTAGACTCAACTCTATCTAGAGGACGGGTGAAATTATAACACTTCCCCAAATAAGGGAGGATAAGACCCTTATTCATTCTGAATAATTGTGTTGGAGAAAATAATTATTTCGCACTTGAACAGAACTCGAAGCTTTTATGAAGCTGCCTCAGCAACCATTGTGATTGTTTGTTGCTTAAACTGAGACAAAATGTTCTGTGTATAAACAAGTGAGAAACTAGAGCAGTCGAATGGGATATGAAAGTTGGGACGTTTATTTGAGAGAAAGTTGAGATTTTTTTTAAGAGTTGAGGTGTGCCTCGGGGTGCGTAGAGCTCATAACAGAAGTGATTTTCTCTGGCCTGGAGGAGTAAATATCATAGTATTTCAGTTCATCTAAAAAAATAAACCTTAGTGTAACTCTGCTTGTTCTCCTGACATTCGCCAAGGGCAAGCTGCCTTCAAGAATTGTGGTCGTTTGCAAATTACAGAAGCTCATGCAACTTATATTTCCTCCCGAAATTGTTCTTCGTAAATGCAATGATCTTAGTGACTACTCTTCTTTTTGCTCTTTCATTCACGGTACAACAACCGTCTTACCTTCTTCTAAAACTCAACTCTGCTCGAACCTTTGACTCTAATTTAACCTTAAACGATTCTGGAACTGCACCTCCTTCTTCACCCCCTCAAATTAATTTATTCTTAACATTTTAATATCTTCTAAAGACGAAATTTCTACCCTCTTTCAAAGCTTAACACTAAGAAGGCGTATGGTTCTGATGGTATCTCTCCTGTGGTCCTTAAAACTTGTTCTTCCGAGCTTCCAACCTTCTTAGTAAATTATTTCGTCACTGTCTTTCCTCTTCCAACTTCCCTTCCTGCTGTGAACGTACGCCCATTCAGCCAATGCATAAAAAGTATCCTTTTCAACTCTCTAACGATCGTCCTATAGCTTTAATCTCAATTCTTTCTAAAGGTTTCGAATCTGTTTTTAACGGGAAGAATTGGAAACCTCAATTCTTCTAATCTTATTTCCGATGATCAAAATGACTTTCTTTTTCTAAAGAATACTCAGCTGGCGATCTTCTTTCTCTTTTTTCTCTTCTCTTCTCTCTCTTCTTTCTCTTCTTTCTCTTCTCTCTCTTCTTTCTCTTCTTTCTCTTCTCTCTCTTCTTTCCCTTCTCTCTCTTCTTTCTCTTCTTTCTCTTCTCTCTCTTTCTCTTTTTCTCTTCTCTCTCTTCTTTCTCTTCTTTCTCTTCTCTCTCTTTCTCTTCTTTCTCTTCTCTCTCTTCTTTCTCTTCTCTCTCTTCTTTCTCCTCTTTCTCTTCTTTCTCTTCTTTCTCTTCTTTCTCTTCTCTCTCTTCTTTCTCTTCTCTCTCTTCTTTCTCTTCTTTCTCTTCTTTCTCTTCTCTCTCTTCTTTCTCTTCTCTCTGATTCTTGGTCCTCAGTCCTTCGGCATTTCAGCGAATCTTTTGCTGTGGGGCTAGACATATTAAAAGAATTTGATAGAATCTGACACAAAATTCTGATTTTTAAACTTCGCTCTTCTCTCTCTCTCTCTCTCTCTCTCTCTCTCTCTCTCTCTCTCTCTCTCTCTCTCTCTCTCTCCCTCTCTCTCTCTCACAATCAATACTAATAATATTTGAAGAAAAGAAAAAAACTATTTATATTATCCTCTTTATATATAAACTGCATTACGCAAAATGTTTAAAAAAATCTTAAGCAGAATATATTTTTTCTTTTATTTTTCTTTTTTTTTATTGAGGTGTAAATTGCGAAAAAAGATAAAAAATTTAAAAAATGTTTTTTCTGTAAACCCAATTTCGGTATATATTTTTTATTATTCATCCTAATTTCATGAAACTTTCAAGATAGATATAATTTTAATAGATAAACAACTTTTATATTGTGCAATTTTACTCTAGTACCTATCTTGATAAGTGGGCAAACAAACTTTGTCGAAATGATTTGAAAATTGACCTAGGAATAGTAAGTAGGGTCAATAATCTAAAAGTTACATGCCCAAACATACCCCCAAATTTTTTTTTTAATTTTGTTATTTTTTGTTTATTTTTTTTTATGAAAAATGAAAAGCTACGGTAACTTTATTTTTTACAATCGAATTTACATGAAATTTTCAGAGTGGGTATTTTTTGGGGAGATACATCTTTTATATTTAGAAAATATTGTATATACCCAACTATTTTGCCGCTGCTCATGGGAAAAATATTTTTTACATAAAAATTAGTCAGTTAGAAATTGGTGCTAGATATCAAAATTCCAATCACATAGGGTTCTGAACCAATACTTGGGGGATTTCATGCATCTTTACGGACCCAGAACTAGTATGTGCATTTGTTACATATAAAATCCTTTAGTCATTTTTGTCTCCCCCTCATTTTTCAAATTATCTATATCTTTCAATCCTCCTTCTCCACCACAGTTTTTTTTTTTTTTTTTTTTACCCATCAATCCCTTTAAACCTTTAAGTACTTTCCCTCTTGAAAGGATGTCCTATCTTTTTTTCCCATTACAGCCCCCCTAGGGTCATCCGGTGCCTCCTCCTCCCGCATGAGTCTTCAGTCCACCACAAACTTCTTCCCCGTGGTTGAGAGTACAGGATAGAAACTGTTTTTTTTCGAGTACCAATGACCGGGCCTCCAATTGTAAAGGACCGTAACCTACGAATTAACCGCCGGAGAAGGCTGTCCTGCACTTTGGTGTATAATCTCGAGCTCTAATGTGAAGTTATTTAGGTTCCGTGCGGATCACGGAGTGTAAACCGGAGTGGAGTTCCGAGAGGCTCTTCCGAGGCCACATCTACAGCTTACCCTACGGAGTGGGGTCCGGGAAGTTGTGCGAGTCTCTGGTCTGTAACCTGTTGTGGGGAGAAGAGCTTCACTTTCTTGTGAAATATTCGCTTTTCCGGTCCATCCTGTTATTTACTTGTATGTTTCATTTGTTTAATTGCTATAATAGGTCATTTATTGCGGAGAAGAAGTTTGTAGCTTAGCTTTTATAAAACTGGCTTATTATATCAAGGCGAGCACAATTACCTTCTGTCGGGTTCCTAGTCTGACCCCACCTTGGTCCCTCCTACTCCTAGACCAGCAGGTGCTTCCGCTTTTATTCCTTATACTACACCTGAAAGTTCTATGCGTAACATCAGCAATTCGTCGTCTGGTACGCCCTCGACACTCCAGGTTTCCAAACGGTTTAGGCAATCTCGAAAAGGTGCCCCCTGTCCTAGTCATTCTCATTTGTTTACTTCATATGCTGCTCCACTCCGGGACCACCAGCTGACACATCATTCCCGATATATTACTTATTACGATCCACTACCTCCAAAGCTCTTATTGAGCAAAGAACCATTATTCTTGAAAAAGTTTTAGGAGTTGAAGATCTCCCAGTCAAGCTAATAAGAAATGGGTCCCTTCTCGATCAAGCTACTACCCGGAATCAAAGTTCCATCTTGTCATTCTTAACGTCTCTCGGAAATGTTCCTCTTATTTTCACTCCTGATGAAATAAGAAACACATCCAAAGGCACTATTTATTCTTTAGAACAGAAAAATGAAGATATTGCTGTTATTTTAAGAAATCTCTGGAGAAAAGATTTCCCGTTACAAATGTTTACAAATTTCTCCTTCGTCGGACTCATATGACACCCCAAATCCTGGTTTACTGCTAACCGTTAGCATCCCTTTTCCACCTTCAAAGGTGAAAATAAGGTTTACAAGCTACAGTGTTCGTGCGTTTCTTACCCGACACAGACGTTGCCTTAAATGGTCATCCCCGAGAATACTGTAGGTGACCGCATGACATATGCCCAGTCTGCGGAGAAGAATTTCACATTCCCTGTGAAAATACACCTCACTGCAAAAACTGTGGAAGACCTCACAGTTCCTCTTCATTAAAATGCCCGTCTTACCTGTTTGAACAGGAGGTTTTGAAGTTATGTACCATACAAAAATTGAGCAGGATAGATGCCATACACCAGCTCAAATACAAATATCCTACAAGACCAAGGCAATCCTATGCTACAATTGCAGCACCTCCCTGTATAGTTCCCTGCCTCGGCACAACTTCATTCCAGTAGAATTCCTTCCAAACATCCTAGCAAAACTCAAGCAGTTACTGTAACATTGTCGCCTGCATTGTCTATACTACCGACTTTTCAAATAGTCCAAATGCAGCCCTTGATCCAATTTCTCGCTCAAAAAGCCATCAACAACCAATCTCCGAGTATTAGTTTCCAACTAGCCAACAATGAAACAAAGTTGGTTCATCCACCACAAATATTGGAGAGCATTCCCTTCCAAGACACTATGTCCCATAACCTCCCGATGAGTTCGCCAAACTCACTTAAGAGGCCTGCGCCTATATCCACCAACCTATCTCCCACCATTGCTCAAATTCCTGAAAAAGATGTTCCTAAACACAAACAAAAGATTAAACACCAAGCTGAAGATTATTCGCTAAAATACAAAACATCCGAAGTCTTTTCCTGAGGCAAACGCATTGACAACAATACATTGTACCCAAGCAATTACAGCTGTCGAACAACCCACCAGCCTACCTTTTGATGGTCTGCAAGATTATTCCAGCTCTTTTGAATCTTCCTATTACTCTTCTTCCGAATTTCCTATCTCAGCACTCCCTAAAGAGCTTTATGCATTAGTGGATGAAATTGATTATAGTTCCCAAATAGAGCTTAAAGTGACGACACACTCTCTTTCTAATGTTTCCTGCGCTTCCGAGAGAGGTGAATGGAAAACCGTTAAAAGCAAACACCGCAAATGCTCCAAGCGTTCTG
>JABUQX010102461.1:42500-47500 GCA_015478945.1 Trachelipus rathkii
TAAAAAATAATTTGAAGAATCATTCAATAATAACTTATCAGCTTATAGATACGATCAGTAGATAGATAGATAGATAGATAGATAGATAGATAGATAGGGTGTGTGTAAGAGAGAGAGAGAGAGAGAGAGAGAGAGAGAGAGAGAGAGAGAGAGAGAGAGAGAGAGAGAGAGAGAGAGAGAGAGAGAGCATAAAATCTTTAAAAAAATAATCTGAAAATAATCTGAGCAGTGATCATAGATAGATAGATAGATAGATAGATAGATAGATAGATAGATAGATAGATAGATAGATAGATAGATAGAAAAACTGAGTACTTTAATAAATTATCCAGGTAAGTACTACTTAGTTGTGCTTTGATAAATTGCTCGTAACGGTAATTAAGAAGTTGACGATTTAAAATTATATTTCACCAAATGGATGTAATTATTCTTTTTTTTTTAATAATTTATATTTTTAGAAACAATTTATGGATAAGAATGGAAGCACATTCGCATAAATTTAATAATATATATATATATATATATTATAATATATATAATATATATATATATATATATATATATATATATATTTTTTATATATAATAATATATGATATATTATATATAATATATTATATATTATCTTATATATATATAGGTATATATTATTATATATATATTTATATATAATATATATATTATATTAATTATATATATAATATTATATAATATTAATATATATATATATATATATACTGATAATTTTTATTAGAAATAACATGTGTTCAGTATAAAATATTACCATTATATCCAAGAGGGAGCGAAGCGATGGTACTTTGATGAAAAATGTTCCAATGTGGTGGTAAAAGATGAGATGGTCGCGTAAACCATTGAAATCCACTTCCTGCAAATAAATAAATAAATAAATATATTTATAAAAATAAAGATAAATAAGTCATTTAATATAAATGTTGTTGGAGAATTATAAAATATGGGAATAAAATGTATTTGTGTTTTAGGAGAGGATTTATTTATTTTTTTTTATTATTATTTTTTATTATTATTATTATTATTAATGTTATTATTATTATTAATTATTCATTATTATTATATATTATTATTATTATTAATATATAATCTAATTAATTATTATTATTATTATTATTATTATTATTTATTATTATTATTATTATTATTATTATTATTATTATTATTATTATTATTATTATTATTATTATTATTATTATTATTATTATTATTATTATTATTATTATTATTATTATAATTATAATGTCATAATGTCATTATTAGTACTTTTTTAAAACTAGTTTTGTTTGTTAATTATTATTATTAATTATTAATTTTATTTATGATTTATTATATTATTATTTTTTTTATTGATCTTCTTATCATTATATTATTATTATTATTATTATTATTATTATTTTTATTATTATTATTATTATTATTATTTTTATTATTATTATTATTATTATTATTATTATTATTATTATTATTATTATTATTATTATTATTATTATTACTTATTATTATTATTATTATTATTATTATTATTATTATTATTATTATTATTATTACTACTGTGACTCAACGATAGCGCGACTGAGCAGCGTGGTATAAGGCAAGGGTTCAAACCCTCGTTAGGATCCTAGGTAGAAGTTACCTAGAAACGTTCCCCTCTTTCAAAAGGGCTACGCCCGTGAGGTATAAACTTTTCGATTAAATAAAGATAGTCACACACAAACCATATTACAAGATATAAAATGTAAATAAAACTAGTATGGTACGCACTTAAAACTGAAGTAACGCTTAAAATGTATGTGTTATTTTATGCGTTAAAAACGCGTTATCTTTTTAGTTACGTGTCAGTTACGTAACGTTTTTTTTACTTTTGCTTTAGAGATAGGATGCCTAACTTGCCTAACCTTCCTACACTGATGAAGACAGCATGAGGAGTTGGCAATAATGTCATGAGGAGTTGATAAAAATGTCATGAGGAGTTAGCAACAATGTCATGAGGAGCTGGCAGAAATGTCATGAAGTGTTGGCAGAAATGTCGCGAACTACAAGATTCTGTTCTAACACTATCGTCGTTTAATCTATTTTATTACACTCTACCACATATTATTTGTGGTGAGGGAAATAATTTTTTTCAAATATTATATAAAAGAAAAACCTTAAAATTTTTAATGGTGAAATTTTTTTTTGTGCTAAAAGGCAGAAACACTTAAAGAATTGAATTTTACACATCTTCCATCTAGGGCTATTCTTTCAGATTTCCTTTCTCAAAGAAAATATTTTTCCATTAACGACCTGAAATTAAAAGTTTTATAGTCGAAAAAGTATGAACTGACAGAAGAAGAGAAGTTTGAGGAAGGACACATGCTGGCTAATTTTCAGAATGCATAAAACACCTTAGTTTTCCAAATGAGATTAATATGCACAAGTATGTTTGTTTGATTGCTTTTGAAAAATATAAGATCGCAAGTTACAAATAAATTTGGTTTTAACCGGAAAAACTGCTGAAAGTTTTCAAAAGATGTAGGATGAGCATTAGAACATTAGAAATAAAAAGATAGTAAGAAGCCACATGGGTCTATCGAGACTAGTCCCACTCAACCATGGGCGCCGTAGAGCAAAATTTAGGGGGGGGAGGGGGGGACCAAATTATATTATATTATATATATATATATATATATATTATATAATATAAATATATATATATATATATATATATATATATATATATATATATATATTATAGTATAGTGTAATCAAAGTTTTGAATAATAAAAAATGATAATCCATACATAAGTCCAATATATATAAATATTTCATAATTTACGAAAAGTTTTATTTCAAAATGAGTATAACTAGTAAGAAGTCTTATATTATTAAATAGTGTTTCCTTTTTAGCTTGAAAACAAGAATTTAATATTTATTTTTTTCTTTCCAAAAATCAGTTATAATATCTATTAATTATCAATTGATGTTTTTGACGTGAAACTTTTCCCCCGTGAATGCTTAGCAAACATAGCCCATTTAATATTTCGTTGGAAATAGTTGACCTTTGCCACGTTTTAACACGTCGTAAGGTACTAAACGACCTTTCAATTCTACAAGTAGTTGGCAGAAGTTTGAGAAGTACTTTGATAGCTTGTGCCACTGCTGGGAAAAATGTCCAATGATTTTGTAGCAATGCTCTGTAACTCATTTTCTCATCTATTTGTTCCCTATCTGATTTCTTCCAGAAATTAAACCAAGATTCTGCTTCACCAATTAGGTTGTCAATGTTATATTCAGTTATAATGAGTTCAATTTTTTTTAAATATTCTGATTTGGTTAATTTTCTTATTCTAACTGGGTGTAAAATGCAAAGAAAGGTAGATGTTATATTGTGTTCCGAAAATTTGATACTCAGAGATGAAATGAGAGAATCAAGGTAAGGTATAAATAGTGAAACTCTGAAGCAATCCTCAGCCGAACTTTTTGATGTCCCTGATGCTGGGATTCTTTTGGATACTGTATGTGGTAATGAAAAATCTTCACAAAAATTCTTAGATTTTTTAAAAATTCCTTTAAAAAGAGTGCATTATTTTCACTTCTATCGGGTTTTAAAATATTTAAAAGTTTTCCTAACGTTGACAATGAAACCTCATTCCAAATTTAATTACTTTAGTTTAAGATATTGCTGTAGGCTCCAAACTATGAACTATATTTTTCCGTCATGGATTATTAACATGATGAGAAATATAGGAACTTTCCTGCTGTTGCTTAAATAGTCTGACATGCCCGCAGCTCGTGTGGCTTACCGTTACATCTGGATCCAGATGAGAAATTTTCTAATGATAATTTTATTTGGCTAAAATTTTCAAAAAATATCCTAATTGATTTATGCTTGGCAGACCATCGTGTTTCGCATAACAATGGTATATTTCCTACCAAATTTCTGCGTGACCTACTTTCACGGAAAAATTTTATAATTATTTTACAATTCCAACAGTGTTTCTTTCGAAATTTTGGAACAGCATTTAGGTCACTAATTATTAAATTTAAACACGATGGAACGATAATGAAAAAAATATATTTCTTTAGAGTACTGATTCTCTTATTAACTTTTTGAACTCCCATTTTCTTTTGTCCCCATGTAAAAGTACTAAAACAGTGGTGCCAAACCTCTCATATTTAAATTGTATATATCATGTGTAGTAGACAATATAGCTCTTGCTATATCTTCAGTCTTCAGTTTTTCAAGAGGAGTAAAGCCTAGAAATTCTTCACGAACATTGAGATCCTTATCAATGAAGAGAACACTAATTGATAGCTGTTCTGATCCGGATATGTTTTCTGTCTCGTCTGCTAAAAGGGAGAAATATTCACAATTGTTTACTTCATTCACAATTTGATTACATATCAATTTTCCACAAATAAATATAAGTCCATTCTGAATCATATATGATGTGTATTTGACCTTTGCTCCGCTTAGCTTCAAATGTTCCACAAGAACAACATCTCCAGCTTCTACTCTGAATTTAAGCAAATCGGAAAAATTGCCGTTATTAAGGTAGAAATTATAGGTACCTATTTTTGCCTGTATTTCTAAATAAATAATGCTCAGCAACATGCAGTTGTTCAGTTACACTAACAGTATTTATATTATGCGTTTGAAATTCTTTTGTTTGCTACTGAGGCTTTTATGGAAATTCTAATTTACATGGGCTTTAGCACGTGAATGCATGCCTTTATATT
Source organism: Trachelipus rathkii (assembly GCA_015478945.1). NCBI lineage: Eukaryota > Metazoa > Arthropoda > Malacostraca > Isopoda > Trachelipodidae > Trachelipus > Trachelipus rathkii. The sequence continues at coordinate 47,252 of JABUQX010102461.1, forward strand.
TTCAAAATGGTTTTACGATAAATGAGCCAAATATACCTCTTTTGATAGGTCTAAATAAGATACAAAATAAGATAAGGTCTAAATAAGACACGATCCTTTCATTATTTTAGAATACGCTAACCAAGAATTGTGCAGATCTAGCCATTCACCTCTTTTCCCTCTTCAACATCTTTAAAATTGTATTGGTGGTTTGTACGGTTTCGTTAATAAGTCAAACTTTAAATGCCACATCTTAATTTGGTTTCATTC
>JABUQX010102461.1:55000-63605 GCA_015478945.1 Trachelipus rathkii
TATATATATAGATTATTATATATATATATATATATAATATATATATATATATATATATATAAATATTATATTATATATATATATTATATATATATTTATAATATATATATATATATATATATATTATTAATATATATAATTATAAAATATATATATTATATATATAATAATATTCAGATCCGATCTCTGGTTGGGGGTTCTGGCCACAATATCTTAATGATTTCGTTATTAGAACTTTATTTTTTTACATGTTTTATTTTTATTATGAATTTACAAACTTTGTTTAAAAACTGATATATTTTTATGAATTCTTGTTTAAAAAAAATCAAAAGCAGATGGTCGTTAGTCAAGTGTTCTTCAATTTTATTAATCCTTATTTTTTTTTTTTCATTTAATTGCTGTTATTTATTTTATTACTTTTATATTCTTTTATATTTATTCTATTTTTCTTTTAGCTCAAATGGGTTTCATTTGTTTGGATTTTTTCAAGTGTTAATTTGTAGTATAGCGACTGTTATAACACACAGCAAACATACCACGTCACTACGCAAACCCACACACACACACACAACACACACATTCCACTACATGTGCCACACATCCAATCAACGCAAGCAAACGAAACATATATATATAATATATATATATATATTATATATATTGTATATATATTATTATTATGTATATATAATACTATATAATATTATATGTATATATAGTGAATTATCTGTGTTTATGATCGAGGGTGTCTTGGGTCCATCTAGCAGTAACCTTAACTTGCCTTATTGTAAGTACGCAAACAAGAAGGAGGAGAGCAAGGCTGATTGTAATAGTCACAAGGAACTCTGTACTATATATACTCTATAATATTATATATATATATATATATATATTACTATATATATATATATATATATATAATATATATAGTAATTATTATTAATATTATATACTGTAGGTGTCGAAAAAAAGACTTTCTCGGCCATTTTTTAATACCGGAAATAAATATTATTTTTACATTAAGATAGAATTACTAATCGTTTTAACATACTTGTTAAATTATATTAAAGAAAAGTTTAAAATAATATTTAGTAGAATGTAAATTAATATTTAAAATAAATAATAATTTTTGAAATTAATTTCTCTTATAAATAAATAATTATTAATTAATTAAAGTTGAATTAAAATTTGAAAAATATTCATAATTAAGTAAAACTAAATATGATCAATATTAAATTATAATTTTATATTACTTTTACACTATAAATAGTTATAAAAATAATAACTACATAATAATAACCATTATTATTTATAATTAAACTATATATCAAGGTATTGGTTATAATACTGATAGAAAACCTGTGATAAATATTCATTAAATATTGAACTTATTATAATAACTGCGATATATTATAAATAATCTATATAATTATAATAAACTATAATAAATTATACACTGGAGAACAAATTTTTTTGGACGTATATAAGACTTGTTCCTTATATATTTTTATCATTTTAAAAATCAAAATTAAAAAAAAAAAAAAAAAAAAAAAAAAAAAAAATCCCGTGAACAGAGTCAAAACGGTTGGATATACAAACAGATAATCTAAATAAAATATGTGTATAAATATATCTCCTGTGAAAATTTCATCTTGATAAAACCAATAATAAAAAAGATATAGCGGTTTTTCATTTATGAAATTGTTAAAAAAAAAAAATTGCTGCCTTTTTTTTTAGTTTTTATGTGAAGAGCGGCAAAACTGGACCTTATATACAAACACCAATAACAGTTTTGGATTCAGCACAAAAAAATACATATAAAATGCCAGTCTTATATAAAGGTAAAAAAAATTTGTTCCCCAGCGTTATTATTATTATTATTATTTTATTATTATTATTATTATTATTTTATTATTATTATTATTATTATTTATTATTATTATTATTATTATTTATTATTAATTATATTATTATTATTATTATGATACTGGGGAACAAAATTTTTATTTACTTTGTGTATAATACTTGTTTCTTATGTATTTTTTTTGCGCTGAATCTAAAAATTATATAGGTGTTTGCCTATAAGGTCCAGATTTGCCGCGAATTCACGTGAAAACTAAAAAATATATAAACATTTTTTTACCATTTCATAAATGAAATCTCTATAATCTTTTTTTATTATTTGTCTTGATCAATATGAAGTTTTCAAACAGCATATATTATACATATACAAATATTATATTTTAAATATTATATTTTAATATATATAATTATATATATATATATATATATATATATTATATATATATTATAAATATATATATTATATATATTATTATATATTATATATTATATATATATATATATATGATTATATATATATATATATTATATATTATATATATATATAATTATATATCTATATATATATATATACTATATAATATATATATATATATTATATATATAATATATATAATACTATTTGGACAAGATACACATATTTTATTTAGATTATCTGTTTGCATATCCAACCGTTTTGTCTCTGTTTACGGGAATTGTTTTTTTTTTTTTTTTTTTTTTTTTTTTTTTTTTAATTTTTCCATGTTTACATAACAGTGTAACAACTGAATGAAGACAAAAAAAACAATACAAAAAAAACAAGTATCATATACAACAGAAAAAAAGCAATTGTTCTCAATATAAGTAATAAAGTATATAATGATAAATTATATAATTAGAGATAAACTATTTGATAACAATAAATATTTACAATCAACAATAAATCATATCATTATAAATCAAATATAAAATAATAAACTATAATAAAGTATAAACAATTACAATAGATAATAAACAATCTAATTATAAATAAACTATATAATTGTAACAAACTATAATAAATTATAAATAATTGTCAAATAATAAGCTATATAATAACAATAAGCTATAATAATTAATATTAAACACTAATAAATTATAAATAATTATCATAAATAATAAGCTATATAATAACAATAAACTATATAATTACACTAAACTATAATAATTTATATATAAATATCATAAATAATAAGCTATATAATGATAAACTATATAATTTTACTTAACAATAATTAATTATTGATAATTATTTATTGATTAGAATAGAGATAAACTATATAATTATACTAAACCTTAATAAATTATATATAATTATTTATTGTTTAGAATATGACAATAAACTATACAATTATGTTAAGATCTATAAAATTATAGAATAATTATTTACTAGTTTAGAAATTACCTCTTCTGAAATCTCCGAAAAACGTAGATCATTGAATTTGGGCAACCTGATTTTCTCATGATGGCCGAATATTTCGAAACTCAGCACAAAAATTTTCGTCGTTGCCTGCTTTTTATCGTTAATAATTGTCCGTCTTGTACTGGACACAGGGAAAATCTACTCTGAATCATCATATATTATATATATACTTATATATAATATATTATTATATATATATATATATATTATATATAATAATATATATAATATAATTATATATATATTATATATTTATATATATATATATAGTATATATAATAATATATATATATATATATATTAATATATAATATATATATATAATATATATATATATATAATAGTATATATATATATATATATATTTATATATGCTATTATTATATATATATATATTTATATATATATATATATATTATATAATTATATATAATATATAATATATAATATTATATAATATATAATATTTAATTTTTATTTTTTTGAAGTTCATGTACAAGACTCACGACGGCCCCAAGCAAGCGGTCACACTGGGTTGAACAATCAACTCCATGTCTTGTGATTAACATACACATTTTTAAATGTCAACATGTCAATGGTATGGCGAGATAATATTCAGTTAAAAAAAAAAATAATAAAATTCCTTACATTATAAATAGTCCTAATATTACATAGCAGTCCAGGGATGGCATTTTTGGTGATTTTTTTGATTTTTTAAAAAAAAATCAAAAAAATCACTGAAAATGCATTCTTTGATAAATTTGATTTTTTGGATTCGTAACTTCACGCGAAATATAATTGCAAGTTACAAATTATATATCGCGTGACGTTACGAATCTTAAAAATACGAAAAAAATCAAAAATAATCAAAAAAATCACAAAATTGATTTTTTTTTTTAAAAAATCAAAAAAATCACTGCAAATTGGCCCATCCTGCATAGCACAATAAATGCTGTGAAGAATATTTCTGTTCTTGGAGATAAGAGAAAATAGTTACTATTAAGTGGGAGGATTCAGATGGGATATGGAATCCGCCTTTTAGAAAGTGTTATGGACCATAGAGTGGGAAAATGACTGCGGCAAATGAGGTCCAGCTAAGGACAATCAATGAAGATATGATGGACATATTGCGGAGTATAGTGATGACAAATATTTGCAAGATGGAGGTAGGATCCGTGACAAGTGTAGTGGCTGTGACTGACATTGATGCGGCTAATGCGGAGGCGTACAAGTATTACCTTGTGCAAGCGCTTTCGTAGTGAGAGGAGCATTGCTCACAAAGTTGGTTTTATATTTTTAAGTTTCGCCCTCTCGCTGATCACTCTCCCAGCACTCCGCAATAAACTGGACTTGGCATAGAGCAAGGATAATGAAAGTTGATGGGGGCGACCTTGTCGAATGGCATTCGGGAGGTAACCTATAATAGCTCCGGAAAGAACAGGTGGCCATTTTGGCCTCTCTGTCAGCGATTTTCCGGTGAAAGTTACCTTCAACCGATCGGGGTCAACAATAGAGTGTGTTTTGTTTCTTACGAGAGTGATCATCCAAATAAATTGTTGTTCAGCTGATACCATTGTGTTTTTAGAATAGGGGACTTTAAGCGTGGGGAGAGCTGAGCGAATCTGAAATAAATGACATAAGAGTGGTATTGGTTAAGGAATAAAATTCGAGAGAGGCCAATCAACTATACGCATTAATTTGCGCTAAAATTGAATCAGATGGGGAGGTATGGCAGAGGTGAGATCAGAAAAGAGGCAAACGACCCACACTGGTTCCTGTCTTAACAGTCGTCAGTAAACACTGGATAATCACTGAACTCGGAATGAGGCGGAATGACTTTACATAAGGCATCGGAGTGGGACTAGATTTGGAGATAGATGTCAGGACAGGCAAATGGTGGGAGCAGATAGCCAAGGTATATACCCTTCATCATAAGAGAACGGCAGCAACTTTTGCAAATGGATGTTGAGGAAGCTAAAGATATTATAAACTGTGTTTTCAAATGGCAGTAAGGAGGATTCTGAGGTATCTCTCGCAGAATCGGTGTCAGAGCAGACGGTATTCGTTATTGAAAGCAAAGATAACTTGTGCACTTGATTTATTCCATTGGAAAAGAGAGTGGCATCACAACGGACTCAACTTCAAGACTCACCCGGAGGGGGGACGATTGGAAGATTCCAGGTAGATACGGATCGCCTCGTTTGATGGGATCTACAGGTGTAGTGGGGTTGGGTAGGCTTGACCATATACTACGCAGCCATAGCCCAACCTCGATCTAATTATGGCTGTGTGGAGAAGCAAAAGGTACTCGCGATCAGCACGCAAAGATTTTGAGGCGAGATGACGTAATAGGTCAAGCACGAGATGACAAATCGTTTTCAGGAGTTTAATGTGTGGTGCGTATGTTAGGTGATGATCTAGAATGAGGCCTAGAAATCTGACTTGTGAAATTACAGGAATGGGTGAACCATATAAGGTTAGGTTCGCGGAGGGAAGGCGGCAGGTTCTTCGAATCCTTTTTTTCCTAAATAGTAATGCTGATGTTTTCGTGGTTAGAAATGGGAAGCATGAAGTTACATTTTGAAAATATTCTCCATAGCTTTTAAGTTGCCGTTCAAGAATGGTAGCCATGACACCAGGCATATATAGAACAAGGTCATTAAAATATAGAGAAAATTGATGTCGTTGAATGAATTAACGATTCATTGAATCCGAGAGCCAAAATACTAATACACTTGAACACTGCCCTGCGGAAAGCCTTAATCCGCAGTAAAGTAGCGTGATAGAACAGAAGAGCACTGAACCTGGATGAATCTGTTTGACAGAAGTTATTTAATAAAGAGGGGAGCTGTCCTCTTGAAACGGTGACATGGAGTTTAAGTAGAACCCCAGTTCTCCACTTTGTCGTAAGCTTTTTAAGGTAAAAAAAGACAACAAGAATCATCCCACCAGTTGAGATGGCTTCCGGATGTTATGATTCAATTTTAACAAGGTATTCTGCGGTTGAACGATTTTTGCGGAATCGAAACTTGAAATTTGAAAAAGCCTGCGACTCTCCAGAACAGGAAGAAGATGGCCTGAAACCATTTTCTCCATATATACAACTATGGCAGAATCATCGAAATGTGTCTTTTGGTTGTCAGCCCACTTCGGGATCCATCCAGGTTTTGGAAATTAGGGAAAGAAAGCTATATATCAAATATATTGGAAAAAGGTATTTTATACAGATACTGATGTTCAATCCGGCATATTCAAATGCGGGGTGGCAGGTGGTCCAGTCATCGATTGGAGCATGTACGAAATTATGTATAAAGAGCGGTATATGGACACGCCAGAGGAGTAACAAAAAAGGCTAGCGAGGAAAGACGTTTTATTGGTATGATTTTCCCATTAAATTTACCAATGGGAAATGTATGTTAATTTTCAGTTTTTGAAGGCTTCAGAGATAGCGGGAAGAGCTCGATGGTAGTATAGTTATCTAACCTAAATGATCCTGCACAACTACTGGAGCAGAATATTATCGGTTATATCAGCCCATAAATCGGAGTACTGTAAGTTTAAATGGTGCATTGGTGATGCAAAATATATTCTGGGTAAAATTTCACCTGAAGTAGAGTGATCGAGCCGGCGATTGTAGAATTATAGAGTTGAAGTTTTTTTAACGTGTTTGGCGGTTAAGTTGGGACAAAATCTCGCAGCCCCTGCTTTAAAAATATTCATGCCTTTTTATTGCTGAAGTTTGTCTCTCCCGGTAAATGCTTGCACACACTCTTGGACACAAGGAGTTGCCGAACCCTACCTACGGAAGATCGCGAGATGCAAGCTTCTGCTGCTGTGGTGATAATTTGGCTGGAAGAAAGTTTAGCATAATCAATAATTGGAACGTTCGGTCTTATTAAGGGAGAGTGGAATACTTGCTGTATGAAAAGGAACCATCCGCTCGGTCCATTACGCGCCAGCTGGAATTGGGTTTTAACATTTGGATTGTCCAAGTTCATTTATAGGTTGTATGGTCACTTGGGGTGCCCCGTATTAATAAATAAAAAAACAAAAAGCTTTAAAGAGGAAAATCCGTTAGAGAATGGGAGCAAAATGAAATATGCGGATACGGAAAGAAGTGGTAATGTATCTAAATATCATATGTGGGGAGTCCGTGTTAATGCTCCAAGGAAAGGGTGTATAGATCTAAAGGGAATCTTATACTTAGAAGAGGTGACAGAGTCGCTTCCATAAAAGGGTGGAGAAGAATTGAAGTTCTCTAGTATAACACGGAGTGGGGAAGATGCTTGAAAAGATCAGCTAAGTTGACATTAGTAGACTCACTACTTGGAGCCAAGTAAATCGAGCAGTCAGAAGGTCAGTGATCAGATGAATTCGTTGCTGGGCCACTGCATGAAGCTAGTTTGAAAATGGACTGAAAAAGGGACAGATTATGAATAGTATTCCTGCAGCCTCTCCTATCATTTTCATCTCTTTTTATAGAAGGTTAATCGGCGATTTATATCCGACGGTTCGAAGAGGTTACGATAGCATAGTTTAATCCTGCAACATATGGCACTTGGGGGGTACAATAACATAATGTTTATTGTTGAATCAATGTTCTTCAAATTTGGAATAGAAAGCCACGACATCCTTGAAGGAATGTGACCATGCTATGTTGTTTTAAATGTATGGTTTTTTTGAAGACAATTGTCTCTTTATGTCTAGGGGGTTAAAAGTTGGAAATGGATTCAGATGGGGAGATAAGACTGAGAGACGTGGGTCCCGAAGAGGAGAAGCAACAAATTTGTGTAAGGAAAAGAATATTCGTCCAAAAGAGATTTGGGTTGTACGACCGTTTTGGGAGTGGGGACTTTTCAGTGGGTATTTGGTGAAAGGCGAAGTAATTGAATTCAACCCAAGTCCATTATATTGTGTGCACTTGGTTGGTCGTTGGAAGAGCAACCCAAATGCTCAATGTTTAGGAAAGGAAGCGATATCAGCATCTGGCAAGCAAGTAGATTCTGAAATGGGTGGTTGATATGGAAATGTTTCCATGGAGGCAGTGTAAGAAGGTGACACCGAAAAAGTGTCACTTTTTTGTAAGGAAGTTGGAGATGCGAGACTGGGACCCAATATGGGATCTGCTGGGTTACAGAAGTATGGAGCTAAAGATTTTGTCAGTGAGCCATCAGGTGAGTGATTTTGGAAGACTGGACAAATTTGGTTAAGATCAATAACATCTGGGTCTCCTTTCATACCAATAACAGATCTAGAACGCTTGGAGCGCTTGCGGTGTTTGCGTTGAACAGTTTTTCTTTC
>JABUQX010102462.1:2500-15000 GCA_015478945.1 Trachelipus rathkii
GAGGTCTGTTAATGGTAGATTGCCTTTTCTGGATATGATGATATATAGGTATTAATAACAACTCTCGCCCTGTTTGCTCAGCATATCACAAAATAATGTTTTCCAATGCTTATGTTCACTGGTACTCCATACACTCTTATAACACAAAAATAGGTATTATTACAGGCCAATTTCTTAGAGCAATGAAAATATATAGCCCATGTTATCTGGATAATAAATTAAAATTTTTGAAAACATGTTTAGATCATTGTATTATCCGGAATATGCTATAAGTAAAGCTTTTCATAAATCAAGAAAAAAATTAAATTCATTGAGTGAAACCATTCAAAAAAAACTTATAAAAGTATGAAATAATGGTTATTCCCTCTCATATCGACCAGAATTGAAGAAAATTTTATCAAATTCAGTATCATTAATTCAGTCCTTTCCAAACACTCTTAAGAAGAAATTTATGTCAAAATTTCAATTAAATAATGAAGATAGTAATTCAGTAATTTATAGTATAGCTTGCAATAATTGTGATGAAAAATATTCGGTGAAACCGATGACATATCAACATGGATATAGCTTGAGATGTGGAGACCGGAACTCAGCCTTGTACCAGCATATGAATGAACATAATCATGCGATCAATATGAATTCCGCTAAAATAATTTCATCTTGCAAAAATGTTGAGAAAAGAAAATTCATTGAATCATTTATTGTAAAAAGAACAAATAACTTCAATAAAAATTCAGAAGAAATAAAAATTGATAACATGTTAAATACTGTAATTTATTAATGGAGGTAGAACGTTATAAAGGGCTTCTTGTAAAAATACATTAAGAGTTTGGTCGAACCAACTAAAGCTGTCCAGCATTGACATTAAAATTTATTCCTCTTTTATAGTTTACAATTACAATTCCAGGTTATGGGGTCGAAAACTTGGAATCTGTTTATTTTTAATCTTGGCTCTCTTTTTTAAAGTCTTTGTTACATAGTTTCATTGTTTTACGTTTATATTGTTTTAAAGTACATGGGTTTAGTTCGTGGTTGCTAGAGATAGGGTTTAATTTGCTTGCTAAATTATCTATATATTGGCGATAATATTTAACCAATTTTTTGAATTATATATATATATATATATATATATATATATATATATATATTTATATAATATATATAAAAATATATATATATATATATATATATATATATATATATATATATATATATATATATATATATATATATATTGTAGGATCTGGGCCTACAGGGGAAGAGCCACAGATGATGATGTATTCACGTTTATTCAACAAAGCAAGATGCAAAATACAAGGCGCAAAATGGTTGCAAGGTAATTGCAAGAAACCCAAAGCTTATTAAACAAAAAGACACTTTCCACAAGAAAACAGAAAACACCGTTGAGAATCCGGTTTACAAACACGATGATGACGTAAGAGGCGAGAAAAGCACAGAGCTAGACACAAGCTGCGTTGATTGAAGATCGGAACGGAATGAGCTTGAAAAGGCGGGAGACTCGGTGCATAACATGAGAGTGAACGGAAAAGTATTTTGATCCCCTACGAAAATAAGCAAAGGAGAGAGAATTTTGTGGGGGATAACCCCAAAACATAGAGGTAAAAAATTTTTGCTGCAACTGTAATCTTGTCACTCACTCGAGTAAACAGACAGACAGACAGAGACGGAGAGAGAGAGAGAGAGAGAGAGAGAGAGAGAGAGAGAGAGAGAGAGAGAGAGAGAGAGAGAGAGAGAGAGAGAGAGAGAGACAACATTACCCCCCGGCAAGAACGGAGTTCTTACGGAGTAAAGCGAACAACAGGACGAAGGGGTCGACCAGAACGCGAAGTAGGATAAAGAAGAGAAGAACTGGGAAGAGGAGGGGTATGCGGAGGAGGTAACGAACGGGAAGGAAGAGGAAGACTATGCGGGAGAGGGGTGGGCGGAGGAGGAGGAGCTAACAAACGAGCGGGAGAAGCAGTAGGTAACAACGGAGTAGAGCAAGAAGGAACAGGAGGAAGAGTTGTAGGTGGCGGGACCATGTCAAATAAAGAAACGGGATCAGCATCTAGAAAGGCTGGCTTGATCCTATCAATCGAAATGTTCTCCACTTTGGATCCTTTCTGAAGGGAGAAGAACTTGCGATGACGTTGCAACACACGGAAAGGACCGTCGTATCGGGCCTGGATTGGACCGCGATGTGAGTCATGACGAACCAGAACGTGTGAACAGGAATCAAGTTCGGAAGGAATGTAAGTAGCACGACTAGTCTGACGAGGGAGGGAAAGCCTCCAAGAATCAGCACACTGACGTAGACGGGCGAAGAAGGTGTGATGATCCGAAGTAGTGGGTGAAGAAAGAATGAATTCACCAGGGATACGGATGAAGGAACCGTACACCAGTTCAGCGGATGAACACTGCAAGTCCTTTTTGTATTAAGTCCGAATACCAATGAGGACAAGGAAGAGTTTCGGACCAATTTTCTGGGTTACCATGGGCCATCAGGGAAGCTTTAAGCTGACGGTGGAATCTCTCTATAATACCCTGAGCCTGCGGATGGTAACTGCAGGAGCGGAGGCGTTTAGAGCCGATGAGAACCATGAGGTCTTTCCACAAATAAGATTCAAATTGTCGGCCTTGGTCTGTTGAGACTGTGGAAGGAGTACCGAGCCTAGCAATCCAGTTGAACAGAAAGGCCTGAGCGGTGGTTTCGTTGGAAGTGTTTTATAAAGGAATGGCTTCGACCCAGCGGGTGTAGCGGTCGATGCAAGTAAGGATGTGGGTGCAGCCATTGGAAGGAAATAGAGGACCAACTAAGTCTATGTGGACTTGTTAAAGCATTGACTCGAAGGAAGGAATTGCTCGACAGGAGCGTTAGTGTGCCTTTGAACTTTCGAACGTTGGCAACTGAGGCACTGTTAAGCCCAAAGTTTAACGTACTGGAGAAAGGATGGCCAAACAAAGTGTTTGCCAACCTTTACTTGAGAGCCTTTAACACCTAGATGCGAGACGTTGTGAATGGTGCTAAAGACGTGATGACGCAGGGGAGTTGGTACAACAAGGTGGGGCAAACGAGAAGATATATCACATAGAAGTGGGAAGGGGAAAGTGAACACTTTCACACTCTAGATGTCGATAGTGGAGTTAGCTGGGAACGTAAAATCTTCCAGCTTCAAGTGGTATCTTCTCTTGCAATGGATAGTTAAAACAGTGAAGATATATTTCAGATATATATACAACATGTGATTATTCTGTAAACTAGGTCAGCACCCTTGAAGTGGCGAATATCAGTAGTGAATTGAGCGATAAATTCAAACAGACGGGTTTCACGAGGGGACTGCTTAACTGTAGATGCAGTGATGGCATGAGTGATGGGCTGGTGATCAGTGAGAACATGAAATTCTCGACCTTCGATGAAATAGCGGAAGTGTTTGATAGCGAGGTAAATGGCCAGCAATTCTCTTTCAAAAGCACTGTACCGTACCCCAACAGGCTGAAGCTTCTTGGAAAAGAACGTCAAGGGACACCATTCACCTTCTAAAAACTGTTGCAGGACAGAATCCTCTGCATAATCCGAGGCATCGGTATGTATCCGAGTCGGGGCGGTGGTAGAGGAGAAAACGAGGATTACGGAAGAAGCCAGGGCTTCCTTGATGGAGGTGAGGGTGTGGCGGGCCTCGTAGGTCCAGTCGACGGTCACAAAGGCCGAGAAACCTTTTATGGGAGGTTTGAGAAGAGAGTTGAGGGGCGGAGAATGTCTGCCGCCGAAGGGACGAATTGATGGTAAAAGTTCGCCATACCCAGGAATCTCCAGAGTTGACGTTACTTCGTGGGCTAGGGAAAGGAACGGATGGCTGAAACACGGTCATCGAGGGGGACGGACACCCTCGGAAGAGATAGTGTGACCAATGAAGGTTAGCGAATAGACGCCGAACACACATTTCAATGTATTGACACGTATGCCATACTCGACCAACCTTGTGAACACTTGGTGAAGATTAGAGAGGTTCTCTTCCGCAGAGGAGCTGGCGATGAGCAGGTTATTGATGTAGGCGAATACGAAGGGCAATCCACGGAGGATTGAATCGATGAAACGTTGGAACGATTGAGCAGCGTTACGAAGGCCGAATGGGGTATGTAGAAATTCAAAAAGCAGTTTTGTGAACTTCAGCGGGGTGGACTGGAATCTGATAGAAGGCTTTCACAAGATCTATTTTAGAAAAGATATTACATCCAGACAGATTAGCCGTGAAATCCTGTATGTGATTAACAGGGTAAATATCTGGACGAGTGATGGCGTTAAGGGATTTGTAATCGCCAGTGGGGCGATAGTCATCATTAGGTTTGAGCACAAGGTAAAGAGGGGAAGCGTAGTCGGACTTGGAAGAACGTATGATGCCTTGTTGAAGCAGAGTGTTAAACTCCAGCTTAGCAGCTTGAAATTTGTCAGGTGCAAGACGACGGGCGTGATAGAAAGGAGGTCTCCCATTCGTCTCGATGTGGTATACAATGTTGTGTTTAACCTCCGAGAAGGTTGAGATGGGAGAGACAAGGTCGGGAAATTCGGAAGACAGAAGGGATTCAAAAGGGTTGTTACCAGAAGGAAGATGGATACCATTAATGAAAGAAGTGGCACAGATGCAAGAGGATGAGAACTGAGTCTCATAATCGATCAAGCGGGTATGGTGTAAGTCAACAAAGATATTGAAGTGCGAAAGAAAATCGGCACCAATAATGGGAAGAGTAACGTCGGCGATGATAAAATTCCAAAGGAAGTCACGTGAAACCATGTGTGAATGATGGAACCTTTAGCGGCCTGCAAAGAACCCACGTCCTGCGATTTCACGACGTGGCAGCTGAGTTTAAATTATAAGCGCAGGGTTTAATGCAATTGCGGGTTCGGTCACCCCATCGCTGATGATTAAAACATATTCCCTGTTGGTTGTGCGTAGGAGGTGCGGAAGAAGGTTGAAAAGATAGTGTGGGTTGAGGTTGGAGGTGTGGTTGCGCAGCAGATTGGCGAGCGTTAGTGGGGGACCGACGATAGAAAAGACGATGCTGTGGAGGAGAACGAGGATAGTGAGAGAAAGAAGGAGGAGAAGGCGGAGGGTAAGACAGGTAATAAACAGGGTGAGCTTCAAGAGTGCAAATTCTATTTATCAAATTGAATATTGTATTTTCTAAAGTTGTAATACGTGCTTCAAGTAAAGCGGTATGGGCAGAAGGAGGTTGGATTACATTCTTTAAACCTTGCGCCGGCGGAGTAGTGGGTAGTTGGGACCCTAGACCTAGCGGCAAGGTTGATACATAAGAGGCAACGGGTTGTATGCTCTGAGCCGTCAGAGGCTTTGCCTTAACAATATGGTCTGCATATGCAGCGAGTTCATGTAAAGGACTATTAGGATCTACAGTGGCGAGCTGAAACTGGAGCTCGGCGGGGAGTTTTTGAAAGAACAACTGCCTTACAATATTAATACACGGACCAACAGGGGGACCCTCAAGTAAACCTAATATATCGGACAATAAGGTAGACGGTAGCCGGTCGCGAAGACTTTCATTTTTAAGTAATTGTTTTATTTTATCCGAGTCCAAAATGCCTAACCTATCTAATAATTCACTTTTGAGTTCTGTATATGGCTGGTTGCTAGAATGCAATCGAGGTAACACGTCTCTCAGACGTTGAAGGACCTTGACAGGCAAAATACTTAATAAGGCGCTAAAGCGCTCATTCTCGGTGGTAGCCTCCAATTGCAATTCAAGGAGGACAAAGGTCAGGTCAAGGTCATTTTCAATAAACTTACCATTAAATGTGGATGCATGTTTGGGAGTCTGAGTGGGAGCCGCAGTCACATTAACATTTGGAGCATCCTTATTTGGAGGAGACATGGTAGCAAAATAATAAAAATTATAGTTAAAATTAAACCACAGTGGAACACTGTGGAAATCTGCCTAGCTAGCTATAATAATTAAAAAATGGTTAAAATTAAGAAAGGTATACAATGCTTTAGAAAAACAAAGGCCAATATGACCTATAAATATCTCAGTTTGGTGGGAGGAGCAAAGGCTCCTATAGCGCTGTTGTTTTTTAAAAACATGCCCCCAAATAAAAATTATAGTAATAAAAAAAATTTTAGTGATTGAAAAAATAGCAGCTGCTTCGAGCGAGGAGCCTCTTGAAGGCTTGAAGAGAAGAAATGACGGCTGTAGTAGGCCTCTTGAAGGTCCTGGAAGAGAGATGCGGCTTGAAGAAGGCGTCGATGAAATTCGGGCGTTACCAAACAGAAGGTCACCGTAGAGGTGAAAATTGTTTAAAACGATAAAAAAAAATTGGAACGGCCTACAGAGACGGAGAAAGTGAGAAAGTGAGAGAGAGAGAGAGAGAGAGAGAGAAGAGAGAGAGGGAGAGAGAGAGAGAGAGAGAGAGAGAGAGAGAGAGAGAGAGAGAGAGAGAGAGAGAGAGAGAGAGAGAGCAACAATATATATATATATATATATATATATATATATATATATATATATATATATATATGCTATATTGCATATGTATATATAATATATATATATATATATATATATATATATATATATATATATATATATCCCCGCAAAGGGGGTATATTGATTCTTGTTGCGTTGTTATACTCTTAGTGAATAACCTTGAACATAGCATAGTGACAAGAACCAATACTTGGGGGATTTAGTGCGTCCCTCAGGCCCCAAAACTAGTGTGCGCATTTATCACAAATGAAATATTTTAATCTTTTCTCTATCCCCTCGTTTTTCATACTGTCTATATTTTTCAATCCTCTCTCTCTCTCTCTCTCTCTCTCTCTCTCTCTCTCTCTCTCTCTCTCTCTCTCTCTCTCTCTCTCTCTCTCTCTCTCTCTCTCTCTCATTCATTTTTAATTCCCACCCCTCAGTCCCTTTAAGCCTTTAAGTACTTTGTACGTACTTTCCCTCTTGAAAAAGAGGATATCCTCCCTTTTTTTCCCCCCGTCACAGCCCCTTGGGTCCTCCGGTGCCTCTTCCCACATGGCCATTCAGCCCACCTTACACTTCTTCCCCGTAGATGAGGGTACAGGCAAAAAACTGGTCTTTTCTTCGCCTATGGCTGGGCCGCCAATTGTAGGGGACCCGAACCTTCCAGTTGATCGCAGCGGGACGTTGTCTTGCACTTTTGTGTATAATCTCGGGTTCTGGCGTGAAGTTATGTAGGTTTCGTGCGGTACGCTGGGGGTAGACCGACGTGGAGTTCCGGGAGGCTCTTCCAAGGCCACATTGACAGCCTACCCTACTGAGTGGGGTCAGGAAAGTTATGTGGGTCTCTGGTTTGTGACCTGTTGTGGGGAGAAGGACTACCTTCCTTATGAAATATACGTTTTTCCGGCCCATCCTATTATTTAATTTTATGTTTCATTTGTTTATTTGCTCATCTATGGATACGAGGTCTGTGGTTTAACTTCTATGAAAATGTCTTGTAAAGATAATACGTTGTTAAATCAAGGCGTGCACAATTACCAACTGTCGGACACCCCTCCTGAACCCGCCTGATCCCATCTCGGTCCCTCCTACTTCTAGACCGGCAGGTGTTTCCTCTTTTATTCATTATACTGCACCTAAAAGTCCCCTGCGTAACATCAGCGATTCATCGCCTGGTACGCTTTCGAGACCCCAGGTGACCAAACGGTTAATTCAATCACGAAAAGGTGCCCCCCGTCTTAGTCGTTCTCATTTATTTACTCCATATGCTGCTCCCCCTCCGGTTATGCCAGTTGATACATCATTTCCGATATATTACTTATTGCGATCCACTACCTTCAAAGCTCTTACTGAGCAAATAACCATTATTTTAAGCGATGCACTGGAAAATCTTTAATAGTTGAAGACTACCTAGTAACGTTAATGAGAAATGGGTCCCTTCTCGTTCAAGCTACTGCCCAGAATCAAAGTTCCATCTCGTCATCCTTAACGTCTCTTGGAAACATTCCTCTGATTTCCACTCCTGATGAAATAAGAAACACATCCAAAGGCACTATTTATTCTTTAGAACAGAAAAAAGAAAATATTGTTGTCATTTTAAGAAATCTCCAGCTGAAAAGATTTCCTGCTGCAAACGTTTACAGATTTCCCCACTCGTCGGAACACGTCTGATACCCCAAATCCCGTTTACTGCTAACTTCTAGTACATTTCTCCACCTTCAAAGGTGAAAATAGAGTTTAGAAACTACAGTGTTCGTACGTTTATTCCCGTACCCAGACGTTGCTTTAAATGCCAACGGTTCGGTCATCCTCGAAAATACTGTAGGGAACTACATGACATATGTCCAGTCTACGGAGAAGAATTTCACATTCCGGAGAGGAATGAAAACACACCACACTGCAAAAACTATGGAGGACCCCACAGTGCCTTTTCCTTAAAATGCCTGTCTTACCTGTTTGAACAGGAGGTTTTGGAGATATATACAGTAAAAAATTGAGTAGAAGAGATGCCAAACACCAGCTCAATGATAAATATCCCACAAGGCAAAGGCAATTTTATGATACAAATGCAGCAGCTCCCCTGCCTCCGTTTGTTAATCCACCGACACAATTCCATTCCAGTAGAACTCTTCCCATAAATTCTGGAGAAACTCAAGCAGTTTTTACTGCAACCTGCCTCCTAAAATGCTTATATTATTTACTGACTTCTCAAATAATCTAAAAGCTGCCCTTGATCCAATCTCCCGTTCAAAATGCCATCAACAACCCTACTCCGAGTACTAGTTTTCAACCAATTAACAATGAAACTAAGTTAGTTCATCCAAAACAAAGCGGGGAGAGCATTTCCTGCAAAGACACTCTGTCCTATACGCTCACGATAAGTTCGACAAACTCTTTTAGGAAGCCTGCATCTATTCGGACCATTACTCAATTTTCTGAAAAAGATGTTCCTAAGCGCAAAAAAAGATTAATCACCAAGCTAAAGATTATTAGCTAACATACAGAACATCCGAATTTCTAAAGCAAAACACACTGACCCCAGATGTACAAAATTCAACTCAGAAGAGACCTCGTCATAACTCTATTCCTGAGACAAAAGCAACGACTTCGATAGATTGTACCCAAACAATCATAGCTATTGAACAACCCACAACCACTCTCTAATAGCTAGGAGGATTATTCCAGCTCTTTTAAATCCTCCTATAACACTTCGTCCGAATTTCCTACATCAGCACTCACTAAAGGATTCCATGCCTTAGCGGATGAAATGGATTATAGTTCCCAAATGGAGCCTGATGTGACGACCCACTCTCTCTCTCTCTCTCTCTCTCTCTCTCTCTCTCTCTCTCTCTCTCTCTCTCTCTCTCTCTCTCCTCTCTCTCTCTCTCTCTCTCTCTCTCTCTCATGCTTCCTGAGCTTCTGAGAGAGATGGATGGAATACCGTTCAAACCAAACACAGCAAGCGCTCCAAGCGTTTTAAATCTGTTGGTGAAACAAAAGGGAAAAGGGGACCCAGAGGCTCCCCATCTTAACCTAAATTGTCAAGTTTGCCAAAATCACTTACCTGATGGCTCACTGACAAAGTCTCTAGCATCAAACCTCCGTAACCTAACGGATCCCATATTGGATACCAATGTCGCAACTCCAACTTCTTTACAAAAAAGTGACGCTTTTCCGGTGTTACCTTCTTACACCGCCTCAATGGAAACATTTCCATATTCTCCACCCATTTCTGAATCTGCTTGCTTGGCAGATACTGATAACGCTTCCATTCCATTTCTAGACATGGACATTTTGGTTGCTCTTCCAACGACCTTAGTTGGTCGTTGGAAGAAGAACCAAAATGGACTTGGTTGAACTCAACTTACTTGGCATTCATGGCTAAGCCCCTTCCACCAAATACCACTGAAAACTCCTCCCAAAACCGGTCGTAGAACCCAAATCTCCGGTGTACGACTTTTCCTTACCACCAGGATTTGCTGCTCCTCCTTGTCGACACCCACGTCTCAGCCTTTCCTCCCCATCTGAACCCACTTTCAACATCACCCCTAGCCACATAGAGATGAATGTCTCAAAAGGACCATCCTCATAATATTTATAACAACATAGCATGGTCACCTTCCTTTAATGGAATTGTCGTGGCCACTACTCTAATTTTGAAGAAATTGTTCAACTAATAAACATATATACACCAAAGTGAAATTGTTTGCAGGAACCTCAACTATGTCATCTCGACTTCTTCCAACCGTCGGAATATAAATCGCCGATAACCTCTATAAAAGGAATTGACAAGGATAGAGGATGTGTTGGAATACTTATTCATAAATCTGTCCCTTATTCTCCAGTCCCTCTTCAAACTAGACATCATGCAGTGGCAACACGAATTCATCTGTCCACCGATCTTACTGTCTGCTCGATCTACTTGGCTCCGAGTATTGAGTTTACAAAGATCAACTTAGCTGATCTTTTAAAGCAACTCCCTACTCCGGCTGTTATGCTAGGAGACTTTAACCTTCGCCACCCCTAAGTCTAAGATCCTTGTAGATCTTCTAATACTCTTTTCCCTGAAATACCTTATTACAGTTATCTTCACAGCAGCGGAAGCTTGTATTCCGCGATATTCCGCAGGTAGGCGTTCGGCAACCCCTTGGTGTCTCATGAGTGTGCACAAGCTCAAGCTAACCGGGAGAAGAAAAAAAACTCTACAGGCAATACAAAAGGACCAGCACCACCCCAAACATAATTATTTTTAAAGCAGCTGCGGCGAGATCTCGTCGAACTAATCGCCAAACACGTAAACAATACTTTCGAACTTATACTTCGACTATCAACTCCACAACTCCCTTTCTTCAGTGTGGAATGTTGGACAGAAAATATCTCGCCACTTCAACAACTCTTCACCCACAGTCCTCCGTTATGGACCTGATATAACCGATACAATCTCTGATCCTGCAGCTGATGCAGATGCAATAGGTTATAGTTTTGATAGCCACTCGAGCTCTTTCTGCTATCCTGAAGCCTTTCAAAAATTGAGAATTAACACTACACCGCCAGACTTTTCAACAGCGAAAGGGGAAGATCATACCTATAACTGTCTTTTTACATTTGCAAAGTGTCAAATCGCACTGGCGAATAGCAAAGACATAGCCCTTGGCCCAGATTTAATTTCGTACATAATGCTCCGTCATATTCAACCCTCTGCATCAGCGTTCTTGCAACATCTGTATAGCAGAATCTGGATAGAATCCTCTTTTCCATCTATTTGGATTACAGCTTTTGTAATCCTTATTCCCAAACCTGAGAAAGACCCGAAGCTGGATGACAACCAAAGGCCAATTTCGTTGACCTGTTATACTTGCAAATTAATGGAGAAAATGGTTTCAGGCAGCCTTCTCTCTGTTCTAGAGTCTCCAGGCTTTTTCAAACTTCCAGTTTGATTTTCGCAAAAATCGTTCGACTGCGGATCCCCTGCTAAAACAGGATCATGACATCCGGGAAGCCTTCTCAACTGGTGGGATGGTTCTTGGGATCTTTTTTGACCTTGCAAATGCTTAAGGCACAAGGTGGAGAACTGGAGTTCTCCTTAAACTCCACTCACTTGGTTTCCAAGGATAGCTCCCTTTCTTTATTAAATGCCTTCTGTCAAACAGATCCATCCAGGTTCGGTGCTCTTCTGTTCTATCACTTCTCTTTACTCTGGATGAAGGCGTTGGGCAGGGCAGTGTTCTAAGTGTATTATTATTTTCTCACGGATTCAATGACATCTCTACTTCTATACCAGCGACGGTCAATTTTTCTCTCTATGTTGATGACCTGGCGCTATATATTGCCGGTGCCAGGCTGCCATTTCTTGAAAGGCAACTTCAACTAGTTATTGAGAATATTTCACAATGGGGTAATTTCCATGGATTCTATTTCTCACCCACCAAAACCTCAGCAGTATTATATTGCGCTATATATTGCCGGTGTCAGGCTGCCATTTCTTGAAAGGCAACTTCAACTAGCTATTGAGAATATTTCACAATTGGGTAATTTCCATGGATTCTATTTCTCACCCACCAAAACCTCAGCAGTATTATTTAGGAAATAGGTAGTCGAAGAACCTGCCACCTTCCTCCCGCGAACCTAACCATAAATGGTTCACCCATTCCTGTAACATCACAAGTCAAATTTCTAGGACTCATTCTAGATGACCAACCACCTAACATACGCACCACACATTAAACTCCTGAAAACGACTTGTCATCGCGTGTTTGAACTATTATGTCATCTGCAATCTTGGGATGCTGATCGCAAGTCCCTTTTACGTCTCCACACCGCCCTAATCCGATCGAAGCTGGACTATGGCTGTGTAGTATATGGTCAGGCCTCCCTAACTCTACTACACCTGTTAGATCCCATCCAAAACGAGGCGATCCGTATCTTCACTGGGTGAGCCTTGAAGTTTAATCCGATGTGATGCCACTCTCCCTTCGCAAGGAATACATCATGCGCATAAGTTATCTTCGCATTTAAACCCC
>JABUQX010102462.1:20000-22500 GCA_015478945.1 Trachelipus rathkii
GATCTTTTCGGTTGTTGACAAGGCATGAAAATGGACTACGAACTCGACTACACAGAGATAAGTTCCGCATAGGAACTATTAATGCTAGTACAATGGAGGGAAAGGAGGAGGAGGTTGTGGGTATGATGGAGGAGAGGACACTGGATGTTCTTGGTGTATGCGAGACGAGGTTGAAGGGTGAGGGGAGGAGGAGAATACATAATGATTACCAACTGATATTCAAGGGGAGAGATGAGGAGAGAAAGTACGGGGTGGCATTGTTCATGACCCCTGATTTGGCAGACAGAGTTGACGACATCCTCTTTAAAAATGAAAGAATAATTGCAATAGCACTGAGACTGAAAAGGAGACGTTTGGGCATAATACAGGTCTATGCACCACACCAAGGAAGGCCACAGGAAGAAAAGAATGTTTTTTATGAACAGTTGCAAAATGTGTATGACGGAATGAATACTGAAGTGAAAATTGTTATGGGGGACTTGAATGCGCAGATAGGAAGGGAGAGAATAGGTACCGAGAGAACAGTGGGGGCGTTTGGAATAGGAGAAAGAAACGCGGAGGGGGAGAGGTTGTTTGATTTTGCCGTAAGTAATAGGTTGGCAGTGATGAATACATACTTTACGGGACTCGCATAAATGGACTTGGTACAGGTGGAATAGTATTGTTGAGGATTACACTGATAAGTCAATGATTGACCTTATACTAATTAACAACAGGAAGGTGATAAGAGATGTGAAAAGTATACCATCAGTGTCATTTGATTCGGACCATCGTTTGGTGGTAGGGATATTAAATCTAAAAACCCCGTCACCAGCGAAGATGGTAACGAGAGAGCGGATAGCAGTGGAGAGATTAAAGAAGGATGAAGTGAAAAGTGTTTTTGTAGAAAGAGTTCGTGATATTATACCAGAGGAAGAAGGGAATGTTGTAGATGTAGAAGGAGAGTGGGAGTATTTTAAAGAAAGAATGATAACATGTGCGAAAGATACGCTGGGGGTAAAAAAAACGGGTTCCAGAAATAAAAAGACTGTGGTGGACAGGTGAAGTTGCACGTGCAGTAAAGGAGAAAAATAAAAAGTTTAGAGCATGGATGAAAAGAAGATCCCCTGAGACAAGAGCGGAATATATGGTAAATAGAAATGAGGCTGAGACAATAAAAAGGAGAGCGATGAAGCAAGCATGAGAGAGGATCGGTGAGCAACTGAGACAGGATATGGGTGGAACTAAGAAATTAATATATAGCATGGCAAAAACCTACGAGGACAGGAGCAAGTCGACTGTTGCACACTCAGTAAAGGATAAGAAGGGTAGGTTGAGAGTGACCATGATGTGAGATCAGTGATAGGTGGGGAGAGTAGTTTTCAGAGTTATATAATCAGGGAGGAAGGAGATGTGAACCTTCCGGAAGGCAGAGAGGAACAGATTCGAATAAACGTGGATGAGGGTGCGGTAACAATGGAAGAGTTGGAGATGGTAATGGGGAATATGAAAAAGGAAGAGCCCAGGATGCGATAGGCTGCCGGTGGAGACAATGATGTGAGGAGGTCATGGGATGGATGTTGAAGATGTTTAACGATTTCTGGAGAGTGGAGAGAAAACCTGCGAGTGGGGTAGGGCGATAGTATGCCCGGTGTTCAAAAGGAGATAAGGGCGACTGTTCCAATTATAGGGCATATCGTTGATGCCACATGCCATAAAGTTATATGAAAGGATACTGGAGAAAAGGCTTAGGACGGGAGTCGAGGACAAGCTGAATGAAGCACAGTATGGGGATTCAGGCCCGGACGAGAAACAGCGGATCTGATATTTTCTCTGAAGATGATGATAGAGAAGAGCTGGGAGTGGGATAAGGAAATGTATATGGCTTTTGTGGATTTAGAGAAGGCATTTGACAGTGTACCTAGGGTAAAACTTTGGAGACACTCGAGGATCGTTACTATCGGATAGAACCCAAGTTGATTAGAGTGATAAGGGGACTTTACACAGTAAGTGAAAGTGCCGTTAGTACAGCGTATGGGATAGGACAGTGGTTTGGAGTGAAGACAGGTGTCAGACAGGGAGGAGTGTTGTCACCGTTGTTATTTCATCCTGTATCTGGACAAGTGTATGAGAGAGATTGGGTGGAGGAGGAGATTGTTGTAATGGCGTATGCGGACGATATTGCTCTAGTTGCAAGAGACAGGGAGACGTTACAGAGAGTACTGATTAGATGGGAAGAGGTGCTGAGACTGAGGGGATTGAGGATGAATATGAGAAAGACTGAAGTGATGAAGATAGCTAGGGAAGGAGAGAACTTAAACATAGAGATCTGTGGGGAAAGAATCAAAGATGCGAGGAACTTTAAGTATTTGGGAGTTACAGTAAACAGCTGTGGAATGATGGAAGGTGAAATAGAGGAAAGAATAAGGAACTACTCTAGAGGAGTCGGTCAGTTGTATCCCTTGCTGAGAAACAGACATGTGACGAGACAGGTTAAAACGCTGATTTATACCACGATTCT
>JABUQX010102462.1:27500-32500 GCA_015478945.1 Trachelipus rathkii
TAGTAATTAGTAATTACTCCTTCAGTATCTATCGATTGATGTATCTTTTTTTTTTACAGTTTTTCTACTACTAATAAATCCTTAAAAACGTCGTCTGGCAAACATATATGGTTCAGTTTTCTTATTTTCGCCAAGTATTTAGGGGGGGGCAAGTGCCCCCCTGCCCCCCTGCCTACGCCATATATACTAAGTATAATATATATATAATATATATATATATATATAATATATATATATATATATATATATATATATATATATATATATATATATATATATATATATATATATATATATATATATAATATAGAGAGAGAGAGAGAGAGAGAGAGATATAAAAAAAAAAATTTTCCCACAAAAAAACCTTTTTGCTTTTAAAGATTTTTTTTTGGGGGGTGGGGCAAGATTTGTTTTATAATATTTCCTACTCAATTTATTTTCATTTTTAGACCGGATTTAGTAGAATGATCGGTTCGGATTAGGGTTTGCCGAGCATCGGAATTTTCCGTATCCCACGGCACTGCACCCAAAGTAACTTTTTTTTCCGCACCGCACAGGGCAACTCTAGTTCGGATCATATATTTATCATGATTCGGAAGAATTTTTTTTTTTTTATTATTCCAAATTGTCTTTTTTGTTGAAAGTCGAAAATGACAATAAATTTTTTTTCTTAATGAACGATTTTTAAATTTAATTTTGCAGATTTGGAAATAATTTGGCGAGTTTTTCCTTTTGGGATTTATTTCAATTCAAATTCCGACCAGAAATAAGCTTTCATAAAAATTAAAATTAAAATGTTTTTTTTTTTTTTTTTTTTTTTTTTTTTTTTTTTTTTTTTATGTAAATTTAATTAATTTAATAAACGTTTAAAAAACGGTTGCCATCTCTCTCTCTCTCTCTCTCTCTCTCTCTCTCTCTCTCTCTTCTCTCTGTCTCTTCTGCTGCTATCTCTCTCTCTCTCTCTCTCTCTCTCTCGTCTCTTCTCTCTCTCTCTCTCCTCTCTTCTCTCTCTCTATTCTCTCTCTCTCTCATCCTCTCTCTCTCTCTCTCTCTATATACTATATATATATTTCCTGCAGGCAGGAAACATAAAAAAAACATATCTATATATATTATATATATTATATATATATATATATATATATATATTCATACTATATATATATATATATATATATATACTATATATATATATATATATATATATATTATATATGTATATATATATATATATAATATATTTATATATATCTATATATAATCCTACATTATATATATATATATCTATATATATATAATATATATATATATATATATATATACTATCTATATATATATACTATATATTATATAATATATATATACTATATATATATATATATATATATATATTATATTATATATATATATATATATTATAATATATTAAGAGGTGTACCGGAATTCCGGTCCGGCCGGAATTCCGGCCGGAATTTGACATTAATTCCGGTTTCGGCCGGAATTTTTCAAAATTCCGGCGAACCGGAATTACTAATGTACTTGATAATTTAAAAATTTGCTGGAAGGGATTTATTTTACATAACCCATAGCCCATCTTTTAACAAAATATAATGGTATCTTTGTGTAGTATTCATACAGTGTATTACATACCTACAGTATTATTGAAATAAAGTTTACTCAAATATCTCAAAATATAGAAATAAGATACTCATTACATTCAAAATTTTTAAAATCAAAATTATATATATATTATATAGTATATATATATAATTATTATAATCATACTATAATATATATATATAATATATATAAGTATATAATATATATATATATATATATATATATATATCTATATATATTTTATATATACTATGGTGATTTGTGCTATTTTCTGCGATGCGTGTTGAGTTTGAAATCGTGCTGCTACAAAAAAAATAAAGCCTGGTTTCTGGGATTGACAACATTGATAGAAGGGTGCTGCGGAACAGTGAAGCAGGAGAAGTTTAAAAGGGTTTAGTGAAAAGAATTATTAGAGAAAATTTATCAAAATATTTGTTAATTAGCGGATCGATGTTGGGACTTCTGTACAGATGATCGTACTCACTCGAAACAAGTATTTAATTGCAACCGCTGGAAGTGGAACTTATGAGTGACGGGTTTACGTAAACAAAACAGCTAGTTTTAGTAGCAGAAAAGGAATCGTAGTAATTGTTGCTCTTTCGCCGATTAGAATTTAACACTTTTTGGATTTAAGCTAACCAGAATTCAAAACTGTGGAATAGACGTAATATTTTGGACCTCCCGTTGATGTTACTTATATCGAAGCTAAACTGGAAGTTATTTTAATCGGTTGCTTGCTTTCTTAAGGCGATCTTCTCACCTGGATTGGGTTTGGAAAAGAAAATCGAATAGGATTTAAATTCTGAATTTAGTTTTTTTTTATAAAATGTCACAGACTTATTGGAGTCAGGAGTGAAATAAGTGATTTTTTTATATTGGTTACTTGATAGATTACCTTGACCTCCGTTTTAAAATATTTATGAATTTCTTATGTATAGAATATTACGAACATTGCTGTTATAGTTAGCAGAAGTAAAATTATATATGTGTATAGTATTTTAAAGAATTTTATTTGATTTTAATAGTTAAATAAAGTTTTGGGGGGGGGTAAGTTTTAAAGAGGAGGGAGGGGAGAGGGAGGAAAGGGAGGTGTGGGAATAGATATAAATTGATAGAGTATAGGTTTTAACCTTTTATATTTTTATATTGTTTTATATTATCATTTTAACCTTTTTATTATTATTGTTATTATTGTGGGTGTATTTGGTGAGCGGGGTGGTGGCCTTAGGTGTTGGGAAGTGCCTAGGGTGGGGAGTCCCACAAAACGTGCAGCCTGAGTGAAAATAGAGATTGAGTGAAAATAGATATAGAAGAAGGGAAAAGATGGGGAGGAGAGAGGTAATAAGGGTGGGGTGTATGAACGTGAGAGGGGTAAACGAGGATTTGAAGAGGGAGGAAGTGGGGTTAATGTTTGAAGAAAAAAGGTTGGATGTGTTAGGGTTAACTGAAACTAAGCTGAAGGGAAAGAGGGAGATGGATTTTGGAAAATACAAGGGTATGATATCAGGGGTGAACGAGAGAGTGAGGGGGAGGGAAGGGGTGGGAATAGTTATGAGGAAAGAGGTGTGGGATAAGGTAAGGTTGTGCAGCCAGGTGAGTTCTAGGATAATGTGGGTAAAAGTGAAATTCGGGGGGGAAATGTGGGTTTTTCTTTGCGCATATGCACCAGTGAATGGAGCGAGGGAGGAGGAGAGAGAAAGATTTTGGAATGAGTTGAATGAGTGTTGGGAAAGTTTCGGGGTAAATGATAAAATTTGTCTATTGGGAGATTTGAATGCAGGAGTGGGAAGGGAGGGGGTGGGAGAATAATAGACATTCTGGGGTAGGGGACGAGGAATGTTAATGATGAAAGTCTGTTAGATGTTGTGTGTTGAAAGACAGAATGAATAGTGGGGGGGAATCACTTTGGTTCAACAAAGTGATAATCATGAAGTTACATGGAAGAGTGAGATAACGGGGGGGAGGGCGGTACTGGATTATGTGTGTGTAAAGGGAAGGATAGAGGTAGATTACTAGATGTAAATGTATTTAGAGGGGCGGGGAGGGGGATATCGGATCACTATTTGGTGGTTGCTAGGTTAAGGGTGGGAGGAGAGGTGACGATTAGGGAAAGGGGAGAAAAGAGGAGAGTAGAGGTGATAAAGGTGGAAAAATTGGAGGAGACAGTGTGTAAGAGGGAGTTTAGGAGGGGTATGGAGATAGGTGGAGAGACTGTGAGGGAACCGGGAATTAGGGGAAGGTGGAGGGGATGGATGAGATTTAAGAGGCAGTATGTGAAGTAGGCCTAGAAGGGTAATGTGGGTAAAAAGGCGTGGGTGTAAGCAGAAGGAAAGGAGTGAATGGTGGAGGTGAAGGAAGGTGGAAGGAGGTGGTGAAAAAGGAAAAAAAAGGAGGCTATGTAAATGGTTGGGAAAGTAGGGAGGAAAGCTTGGGAGGAAATATAGAAGGGTTAGAGTGGAAGCAAAGAGAGGGCGGTGGAGAGGGCGAAGAGAAGAGCAAAAGATGAGTGGTGTAGAAAGGTGACGGAAAATTTTGAATCGGGGAGCAAGATGTTTCTGGAAGAAGTAAATCAAAAGGAAAGAAGAAAGGAGGGGTTGGGGAGAGGATTAAGGGAGGAGATGGGGGGTGGATAGGAGGAGGATTGGATAGGAGGAGAGGATAGGGTGAGGAAAGAGGTGGGGGGGAGTATTTTTAAGTGGATTATTAAATTGAGGTGGGTGGGGGAGGGGGAGTGAAGATTTGCAAGAGGGAGGATGGGGAGTGAATTATGACGGGAGGGGGAAGATGAAATTAACAACATGGACGGAAATTATTAGGGTTTGAATAAAGGAAAAATAAGGGAAGTCCGCAGGTCTGGATGGGGTGAGAATGGAAATGTTACAGAAGGGAGGTATAGGGGTCGGAGGAATGGCTGTTAAGGTTATATAAATATATGTTGGAGGAGTGGTGAGTGTAGCCACAGGAATTGGGAGGACTGCGTTGGTTTGGTTCCGTCTGTATAAAGGGGAGAAGGGGATGGATGGAATGTGGGAATTTTTAGAGGTATTGTCTTTTTAAGTGTGTTGGTAGGGAAAGTGTATGTAGAAACTTAAACTGATTGAGAGAGTGAAAGAGTTTACGGAGGGAAGAAGTGGGGGAAGAACAAGGAGGATTTAGGGAGGGAAGAGGGTGTGTGGGACCAAGTGTTTACACTAAGGATGCTTGTGGAGAAACGTATAGAGAGAAAGGGAAAAGTGGTTTGGTTGTTTTTTAGATTTAAGAAGAAAAAGCATATGATTAGAGTGAAAAGGGGTGAATTGTGGAGGGTGTTGGAGGAAAATGGAGTGGGGGTAAATTAGGTAAAGGTATCAGGGCTTTTTATAGGAATGTAGAATGTGTGT
>JABUQX010102463.1:0-2500 GCA_015478945.1 Trachelipus rathkii
AAAGAGAGAGATAATCATCAGGCGTAAATAAGCAGGACCCTACACTCTCTCCCATTCTCCATCAGTCTAACACACTCCCATACCACTGCTACCTCTAACTCTTTCTTCACCCCATCCATATACAAATTAAATAGCCATTTAGATATAACACATCGATATACATACTTTTGATTCCATTCAGAAGTCTACCAACAGAACCATATATCACTAATACTTGCCATAGAGCTTCCCTATTAATCTGTTTACGCCTGTTGCATGTCTAAAATAAATACGAATTTGTTCCTCATTTTCTCATACATTTGCTTAATGTAAAAATTTGATCAACACATCCTCAACCACATTTTTTTACAGTTAACACCACCGCTCACGGGCAGAGTCCTTTTAAAGGAGGGGGTATTCTCGATTTTAAGTCCTAGTAGGAAGAATCAAAACCTAAGGAGAGAATAACTCCCATTCAACCACCCGACCAGTTACGATCTTGTGTCTCTCTCTTTCTTGGGCGAGTGCTTTTTTTACAGAGCTGCCGGGTGTTTCTAATCCCAATTAGGAGTATATATATCTCAATTAACAAAGTAATGTAGGACCGGGTTGCTAACCCAGTCGCTCTAGCTCTCCTTACATGATCTTACATCAGGCAGCTGCTGGTAGAGACCCTCTTCCTACGGGTATTGACTTGGACGATCGCATTAAAAAAATCCAACCTCTTTTAAGTAGATTTTAAGCTTTGGCCTTTATTTTGAAATGTTATTAAACGGAGTTTATTTTTATCAACATAACTGAGTTGAGACTTTTTCTTGCTTCACACCATTTTTTTTTAATTTTAACGATTATTTGTTATTATATAATTATTAAAATAAAAATATTAAATTCTAAGATTTGCCAAGGTCTTGAAATCCTCTTTTCTTCTTTACTCTCTTTCATCACTAAATCAACTTCATGTATTAAATTTATTTCTTCAATTTAGATGGTGAATATTTACTCTTGATCTTTTTCCTGTGTGAGTTCATTTTCGTCGGATTCTCGTTTCCTTGCTGCATTCTTTCTATGGTTTCTGAACTGTTGTTTCCTTCTGAGTTTCTTGCGACTTTCCTCGGCAACGTCCTAACCATATATGTGTGCAGCTTGATCTTCAACAATCAACCTCTCAGTCACTCTACGCTTTTTCAACCAAAATACCAAAATATATATCTTTCTTATAACACTCAATAAACTAAAACTAATCCCCTATAGTTTCTACATCTCCCATCATTTCCCTTTCCCTTATATAAGGGTACTACTATCACTGCACTCCTCCAATCCTTCAGAACCACGCCCTCCACAAGCGTGTTTTTTACACAATTTTCATACCCAGTCAAATCACATCTCGCCTTCATTCTTGATAACTTCAGTATTAATTCCATCAATACCTGCTGATTTACCATTCTTCCACTTTCTCACTCTACCTATTACCACATCCCCAAAATACCTAATTTTCTTAATCATAACTCACACATATTCACTCACCTCTTCATTTCTGCCATTGTTATGGATATTTTCGAAGTGTTCCCTCCACACTCTCCGCAGATCCACTTCATTAGTCACGAAAGCAATATTCTTCATTAATTTTATGAAAATTCCGCTTATTCTTTTTTCTTAACTTTTCGTAGTTCCTTGCAGAACAGCTTCCTATTCCCTAGTAAGTTTCCATTCATCTCCTTTCACTGTTCATGTTACCGACTCTTTTTTTTTTTTTGTCTTCCTTTTTTCCTCATTAGATATTTCCATACACCTTTCTTTCAAAACCTCATCATTGTCTTTTAGTGCATTAAATTACTACAACTACTTTATATATTATATATATATATAGTTTATATATAAGTATATATATATATAATTATAATGATATATATATATATATAATATATATATATATATATTATTATCTATATATATATAATATATATATATATATAAGTATATATATATATATATATATATTATTTATTATATATAATATTAATTATAATATTATATATTATATATATATATATATATATATATATATATATATAATAATCGTTTCATCACCTCTTCATGTCTCATTATTGACATTCTTACTCCCTACTTTAGCACATCCCATACTTCTTGCACTACAAACAAAGGCTTCCTTCATTTGGCTTTGCGATTTGTTCAGTTTCACCTTGTTCGCATTAACTGATTTATTTGCAGAGCTCTCACATCCTTTTCCAATTATAACTTATCCCAACCCCTACTGATTATAACGTCCTGCATATATATATATATTATATATATTAATATATATATATATATAATTATATATATTTATATATTATATTATATATATATATATAGTTATATATATTTATATATATATATAATATATATATTTATATATATAGTATTATATTATATATCATCTTTTTTTTTCCCCAAGACTGGGTAAGATGCGGACATGCCGGAAACAGAAAAGCTAGTAGAAGAACATGACACATACCCTCAC
>JABUQX010102463.1:5000-20630 GCA_015478945.1 Trachelipus rathkii
ACGAATATTACGCAAATAATTTATTTCTAATATTCACGAATGCGAATATATTATTTTAATATTCCCGAATGCGAATGATTTTTCTTAATTTTGCAATACGTTGCGAATATTATACATTATCAATAATGTGCCACAATGCAGAGCGAAGACTCGCTCTTACACCAACCTCTTTTTCTCCAACTTCCACTCTTTGAAAGAAGAAAACTATTTCATTAATTTATAAAGCTACTGTATAATTGGTAACATAATTAATAGTTAAAATAAATTATTGACATTTAACACTTCAAAATTAGAATTTTAGCTCTCTCTGAGCATTTAATCTTCTACGTTTTACATCATATATCATACCAGCATCACTAAAGAGACGGTCACTGGCAACAACACTTTATGGCAGGCAAACAAAAAAGCTCTTGCTAACAAAGACAGATCAGGACACGTTGTCGTAGTGTGTTGCGACTATCCACTAATTGACCTTGATATAACGTAAACAGATGTCCGTCACTTCAACACACCAGAACACGTTCTGTACGGTCATTTAATAACCCTTTATTCGGAATTATAGCTTAAACATCTTTACAAGTTTTATTCGTACATTACGTTGTGTTCTCAACTTGAACTTTAACCGTTACTATTTGAACCCTTTCAGTATTAATGTATTTTCCGAATTTAAGTTTTTATTCAACTTTGAAATTTAGACACAATTCAAAATTGTTACTCGAGTAAACAAATAGATTAATTAAATAAATAATTTTCATACAATTTTTTATACTTTTGTCTTTTACTGTAAAAGGACTAATACCATCAGACTCTTTTTATATATAATTCCTATCCTTCTTAATATAAAAGAACCAATATTTACAAATTCAGAAATTTCTAGTTATGTGGCTTATATTTTCCTAAATTTATATGCTTTCATAAGAAATGCAAGCAGACGGCAATTAAAATCTTCTAGGTACCTTTATTGCAACTATTTCAATTAAATCTCTAATTAAAAACAAAGTTCCAAGTTTAGTCACAGTGAAACAACCAATCTAAGTGTATAACTGATTTCAAAAATATTTCAATCAAGCTTCTAGCTTCCAACTCAACCCAAGTTGACAATTTATAAAAATTATCAAACTTAAATATTAACACAAGCAACTATTTCTGATTCAACCCAAGTTGATAAATAAAAAACTTCCTACTAACGTGCGTAATCCCCTTCTCAGAGGGTAGCATGGGGGGACTAGAGGAAATCGAACTTTAAGGCCAGCTATCCCAAGCCTGTCGCCACCAGGTGTTCGCAGTCGAGTTTTAATTCTTGCCCCCCAGGAAGATGAAAGCTAATTTCAAGTGATCAAATTAAAGTTAAGTCAAAGTTAAAGTTAAATATAAATAAAGTTAAACTAAAATAATAAAACCTATAGCGTTCGAGAAATTTCTTGCAACTTATAATATAATTAATTAATCTATGATTTATTTTTTCAAATTATAATTTTTGCAGGTACAAAAATGGATTAAATATATTTCACTATAAGGACTTTAATTTTTAAAAAAAGGTAAATTTGTCCAATTTGTTTATAATTAAGTTACAATTTACCAGTTAATTTTTCCATTTCTTTGTAATAACGTTAAAATAAAAATTGAATTAACTCCACTGGACTTATATTCTGAGCTAGGTCAACTCTGTTCTAAACTCAAGACAGTCATTAAAATTGACAAATAAAATTAATTAATTTGTTCATTTTATTATTGACGTAACAGTTCCTTAAAGTTTTATTCTTATTCATATATAATTTTGGTAATTATTTATTTGTTTATTACTCTTCTCTCTCAGGTGAGGGTGAGGGATAAATAATTGAGGTTTACGTTTACCTCCAATTTATATACTACTATATATGCAGAAGTCGATAGAACATTATTTATTAATATTATTTTAAATTGTATATATAGTTCTGTATAAGCAAGTTATTCTCCAAATTTGTTCCTGTGCCATATTAAATCAACAAATGACATTTTAGTTCTTTTTAAAGAAATTTTAATCATTGTGGACAGAATAGTGCTACAGTTTTGAACAAGAACTTGCTTCTATAAATTTTCCATGGGATTCCATTAGTGTTGCAAGATCTGGTTACCATGTTAATATTAATGTCATCTGTTGGTTCATATATTTTTATCTACTTTCAATCAATAAATTGTCAGACATTTATAAGCTATTGTTGTATTCTACCTCGCTCCTATTATTTAGTAATCTTGGTCCATATATGTAAGATCTGTCCTCGCTTATATCTTGTTAGTTGCAAAAGTGTGTGTGTTTTTAATCGTTTCGCTGCCTCAGAAATTTTTATTATTATTATTATTATTTTATTTTTTTTGTAGTTGATTAAACCACAAATTTTTGGCTTCATTAACTTTCCCACTCTCGGTGAAACTCAATACCATTTTGATCACTTTTATACTATTGTTATTTCTGCTTTTTTTAAACTCTCTTTAAGGTTTATACCCCATTTTTTGTTGAGCATTGTTGCTACTCTTTCCACAATTTCATCCTTTCTTTTACCATAGACTTGTCTGCTAGGCACATTCCTCTTTCCTTTACTCTACCACTTCCTTTGACTTGCATACCTTCAAACGTGCTGTTTCAGGGCACATTTGCTTTTGATTTGGATTGTGATCTGTTTTTTCCATCCTCTGGTCCTTTAATGGATTTCTTATAAAATAAAACAAAAATATTTTATTTTCTCTACTATTATTTATGAGTGATTAAAATGAAAATGAGCATGTATCAATTTGTCATCTAGTATTTAAAATTATTATTATTAAAATATTAATAATTTATTATTATTATTATTATTATTATTATTATTATTATTATTATTATTATTATTATTATTATTATTATTACAGCTAGAAGGCAAAAACAAGGAATTGAGAAAAGAGAATGAGGTTCTTCATGTTGCTTTGAAAGAAGAAAACCAGTTTATGTCAAGACAAAGAATTGCTACTCTGGAGCAAAGTGTAAGTTTTTGTTATAAGCGGGAGTGTAAAACCGGAGCAAAAGCTAAGTACACTACCCTAATAACTTTTAAGAAACTGGATCAAGTCCTTTAAATTTTGTTTGGCGACTTTTCACCTCAGCTAAATTTGACATTGATTTTCGATTGGTTTTATTTCTTAAAAATGTTAATCATTTATTGGTCGTACTTATTTTTTATCGAAGCTCTCAAATTCCTCCGAGTGCTCGGACACGAGTTTTGAATAAGAAAAGAGATCGAAATTTAGAAGAGGAGAGGGCGTTTGTAACAAAGCAGAAATTATTATAGTACGTCGAATGATACAAAAGTATGACAGGATTAATAGGGAAGCTCTGTGGCAGGGGTTAATGATATATGGTGTTAGTGGTAGGCTTCTGAATGGAATCAAAAGTATGTATGTTCATAGTGAATTGTGTGTAAGAATAAATGGAATGGAGAGTGAATGGTCTAATAGTAGTGGAGTAAGGCAGGGATGCGTTATGTCTCCATGATTATTTAATGCATATATGGATGGGGTGAGGAAAGAATTAAAGGTTGGGACGGCAGGGTAGAGGGTTAGACCTTATGGAAAATGGACGATGTGGAGGGTGCCTTGCTTTTTGTACGCAGATGATTTAGTTTTGTGTGGCCAATCTGAAGAAAGTTTAAGAGGACTGATAGAGGGGTTTGAAAGTAAATGTAGATAAGAGTAAGGTCATAGTGATAGGTGAGGAGAGTCCGCAGTGTGAAATTATATTGGATGGTATGCAGTTGGAACAATTATCTGAATTTAAATATTTAGGCTATATGTTGGATGAAAAGGGAACGGACGATCAGTGCTCAGCGTAGTAGGAGAGTTATGAATGGTATGAAAGTGGCTGGTGCAATTACATCTTTGGTGAATGCAAAGAGACTAAGTCTTGAGTGCTTAGGGTTCTGTATGAAGGTATGTTGCTACTATGTTAATGTATAATAGCGGAATAAGAGGTATATATATATCTAAGGTAGGTCTCTTCAGATGGATAATCTTAGAGGCGTGTTAGGTGTGAGATGAATTGATAGAATGAGAAATGATCGTGTTACGAAGCTGTGTGGTTTAAAGAAAGGCTTGAATGTTATTGTATTAAGATGGTTTGGTCATGTGGAAAGGATGGATGAGAGTCATATTCTGGTAGGTGAGGAGAGTCAGCAGTGCGAAATCATGTTTGATGATAAGCAACTGAAACAAGTATCAGTCTAAATATTTAGGCTATATGTTGGATGAAAAGGAAAAGGGCTATCAAGGCCGAGTGTGGTAGGAAAGTGGCTAGTGCAATTAAATTTTTGGTGAAAGCAAGGGGTCCAAGTTTTGAGTATGCCAAAGGTTCTGCATGAAGGTATGTTGCTATCGATGTTAATGTATAGTAGCGAAACTAGGGTGTGGAATAAGAGGTATATATCTAAGGTACTGTCTGTTCAGATTGATATTCTTAGGGGCGTGTTAGGTGTGAGAAGAATTGATAAAATGAGGAATGAGTGGGTTAAGGGAGTTTTGTGGTGTGAGAAAGACGTGAATGAGAGAATATTAAGATGATTTGGTCATGAGGAAAGGATGGATGACAGTCGGTTTGTTATGCGGATGCATAGAGATGAGTGTGTTGGGAATCGACCAGCTGGGAGACCTAACGAAAAGTGAATTGAGTCAGAGAAATAATGCCTGAAGGAATGGAATGTGGGTTTGGCAAAGGCGGGAAGAGAGGTGCATAATAGGATGAATGATGGAGTTTTGTGAGTGGGCCTGCCCGAGGGGATGAACCCTTACATTGACGAGATACCATAGTGGGGGTCTGTCGCGGTGTTGTAAAACCCTAGGGTGGATTTTTGACAGCGACGGGCTCGCCCTTTAGGGTAGGGAAGGGGGGAGAAGCTTCTTTTTGACTTCATGTCCTACTTAATTATTTTTTCCGGTGTATTTTGTCACCTCACCCCCAATCTGGGGTCAAAGAGGAATATATATATAATCAGGGTTCACACTTTCTGGAAAGTCAGGGAAAAAAAAATTGGTCAGGGAAAGTCAGGGAAACGTTTTAAAATATGCTGAAAGTCAGGGAAATTCCAAAAAAGTCAGGGAAATTTTAAAATTTCCAAACATATGAAGAATGATTCATGGACCAAGTTACATATTTTTGATATATTTTTTTTTCCTTACTGTATAATTGTGGAATGAGAGATGTATTTGATAAGTGAATGAAAAGGATGGGCGAGGAATGACATTCCATAAATCTACTTCTATCCTGTTTTTTTCTATTTTTAGTTCACTATTACCTACTAATTTATTGATACAGCGGTCTTTTATTCTTTTCTGCTCTTGGCTGTGGTGATCTGGTTCTCGATGCGTTGTTGCTTCCTATTTGTTCTTACGAAGTTGTTCCCACAGTTCATCCTTACGATTGAAAGGTGATTGGTATATTGATTTTTTTTTGGCTGTTTGACTTATGAATTTTTTATATTTTTTTTTTTTTTTTTTTTTTTAGGGAATTATACTTTTTGAGGTGTTTTTTTTTTTGAGGTTTGACGAAGTGATTTTTGATTTTTGTGCAGTTGAAGGTATTTATTATTTATTTATAAAATGACTTCAAGCAAAAAAAAGCTTAACTTTAACGACCAGTGGTTGGACGTCAAACTGAACCTTGGTTCATTTCTGTTCACAGATTTACAATGTCTCGTACTTATTATTATGGAAAGATTTCTAAGTCCAGTAAAATGCCTTCTACAACCAACAACTAAGCTTTTTGCATTAGATTTTAACATGACAAACTTGAATGCCAGACTGTGCAATTCAAAATGACAGAAAAGATATAGAAACAGATGTCCTCTAGAAGGTACAAGCCTGTCCAAATGGCTCTCATCAATTAAATCTAGTATAGTTTTTCATACAAGCCCAGAACAAGGGAAACAAAGATTTGATTTATTGCAAGAGGCATGTACAGCAATAACCGAATCACAGATTCTGTTGCTGAGAAAGAAAAGCACAATACCTCTACTTTGCAGTGAGCTCATTCTACCAGTGAATAAATATTCAAAAGTATTTTGGACTAATAATTGACCTTCTAAGAGACTTGATGAGTTTTTTTTCTATAGCAGCAACTGAGAATCAATGTTATGCAGAATGGCGTCTAATTATTAAAAATAACTGATATTTTCGCATGGAAATGCGACAGTGGAGGAGGGTTTTTCTATAATTAAGCAATTTTAGTGGAGAATCTGAAAGACATAGTCTGATTTTTCAAAGAACAGTGCACAATGCTATAGATCTCATGAAAGTATTCATAAAGTTCCTATCACTCAAAAATGTTGACAAAATGTAGAGCTGCCCATAGGAGATTATGAAACATCTCAAGAGTCAAAACAGAAAGAAAAAGAAGAAGAATAAAAAGTTGAAAAAAAGAATATTATCCATAAGATCAATAACTTGAAGAGCAGAGAAAGATGTTAAACTGAAGGCTTTAACAGAGAAGACGCTATAAAATCAAAAATTCAATGCTGAGAAGAAAAAGTTAATCTAACATCTCCCCATTTAGAAACTTTTTGTGATTACAAAGTGGACGCTATTTCACCTTGGCTATTAATGTAAGCTTTTAATTTATTTTCTTTTTGTATAAATAAAACTGTTTTCTTTTGGAAAAAATAAAAAAGGAGTGCTTTGGACGGCTATGGGTAAGGTATAGGCTGATTACTAAAAAAAAAAATATTTTTTTAAATTCATCCATGATAATGAACAATTTCTAAAGTAAATTTTCAATAATTTAATGTATGAACTGAGTAAATAGGCTGCAATAATAATTAATAGATATTTTATACACCAAAAATAACGAACACGGGTAACAACATACCCTCATGTAAAATTCTAGCGCACTCAAGACTTTGTAGCTTTACATCCACCAAAGATTTAATTGCACCAGCCACCTTCCTGCCATTCACAACTATTTTGTTCTCTTCGTCGTAAGAGACGGCGATTAAAAGGACAGTGGTTGCTGGTCCTGCTACCACTTATTTATGCCCTATGAATGCTCAAATTAAGTCCTGATTTTGGGTAATTTTTGCTCACCCCCCCCCCAGTTCTTTGGAACAAGGGTCAACTGATGATGATAATTTAAATCTTAAATTATCTTTCATCTTTATTTTTCAAACTTCTAAAAATATATATTTCGTTATCTTATTTTCAGTTAAACAGCCGCGAAAATGAATTGTTGGAGTGTAAAACGCAGCTGGAAGCATTGTACATCGTGCATGAAGAGAACAAAGCTTTAAATAATTTGTTTGAAAACTTAAAAGAGTCTGAAAAAAGAAATGAACGAGAATATAAAGAAAGAGAAGAAAACTCGGAGAAAGGATGGATCAAAAAGATATCTGATATGAGGACCCTTTACGAAAGAGCCGTACAGGGATTTAAAGAACAACTTCTAATCTCTAGAGATTCTTATGAATCTTTAGAGAAAAAACTGCGCGAAGTTATTGGATATTATGAGAAGAATGAAAAAGACCTCTTAACACGTCATGAACAGGAAGTGAAAGATTTAAATGCTAAAGTTGTTTCTGTCAAAAATGAGAAAGAAACTCAAGTATTTTTGAGATTTGAAGCCCTTTTAAGTCAAAAAGATGAAGAAATTGAGACATTAAAAGTAGAATTGCAAAATCTTAAAGAGAATGTTAATATAGATCCAAAAATCCAAGAAAATATTATAAAGGAATTAAAGGAAGTAATTGAAAAAACTACAATAATTGATGAATCGTTCTTGGATTGTATAAAGAAAACCATTAAAAATACACTAAAAGAATTTGGCCATCTACAGGAAGAAAAATTGATGGAGTATAAAGAACAGGAGACTCGCTTATTAAAAGAAAATAAAAGACTGAAAGAAGATCTTCAGAGTAGGACCTTGGAAGTAGGAGAATTAAAAGAAGGCCTTCGAAGAGTTGAAAAAAATGTCGAAAAATTGGCTCCCCAAAAACACGAGGTTCGTAATTTTTTTTAGTTTCCTTTATTTAATTTTCCTTTTAGTTTAACATTTAATTTTAATTACATTTTCTCTTTGCCAGCCATATGTCTGATTCGAGTTACCATTTTGCAATTTATTTTAAAGTTTTCAAATTAATCTTCTCTAAACTTACTTAGTAAATTCAGTTATCAAATTATAATCATTTATATACTTTTATATTTACTTGTTGAAATACGTATTCTATTTTCTTTTGGTCGGCATGTAAGAAAAAGAGTCATAACTCAAAATGAGTTATTTTGTGGAAGTGGTTAAAGTTTTGTTTGGATTTTTGTTTTTAAAAGTAATCTATGAAAGATTTCTATTGGATTTAATATAACCTGCAACTATAACTCATTCACAGTAAAATTGATTTTTTATATAATTTTGTGCACTTTAACCCCAAAAACGTTGGTTTTTGAGATTTGAAATTGTTAATATTCTTCCAAGCGATGCTATAGTTTGTATGTTATGTTGTATCTGTCTTTGAACTTAGAAGAAACTTCTAAGTTTTAATCTGTACAGATTAAGGTATTGAGTGAAAAAAAAAATTATAATTTTATTTATTTTTGTAGGTTTATAATGAAAAGCGTGCAATTGATGCAGAAACATTGAAAGAGTTTCCTAAACTTTTGAAAGAAAAGGAAGAAAAGTTAAAAAATGCTCAGACAATTAGTCACAAAAGTGAAATAGAAGTAAAGTTATACGAAGAACGACTACGGAATTGTTCTGTGGAAATAGAATTGAAAAAAGCAAGAATATCCGAATTGGAAGATCGCGCAAAGGAATTATCATCGCACGTGAGAAAACTAGAACGGGAAAATGAAAAATTGGAAGGTAAAATAGAAATACTAGAGACTCACATAGATAAAAAGAATAAAATATTGGAGAAAAATTCTCTTCAGATAGAGGAGAGGATTCGCGAATACAGATCTCTTGCATCTCAGATGGAAAGGTTAAGAGAAGATCATTCCAAAGAGATTAAAAGTTTGAAAGACCAATTAGAAACTAGTCATGTGGATCCAAAACTATTGGAAACTCAGCTGGTTAAGGAGAAACTAGAATCTGAATTAGGTAATCTTAGATCTGAAAAAAATCATATGGAGAAAAGTTTGAGAAAGCGTATTACAATCCTTGAAGAGGAAATGAATATATTAAAAATAAAAAATAGTACTTTACAAAATCATTTACACTCTGTTCAAGAAAAATATAAATCAATGTTTAGTTTGAATCCCATGGACTTGACCACGTTTAACTTG
The DNA here is from genome assembly GCA_015478945.1 of Trachelipus rathkii. NCBI lineage: Eukaryota > Metazoa > Arthropoda > Malacostraca > Isopoda > Trachelipodidae > Trachelipus > Trachelipus rathkii. The sequence goes on from JABUQX010102463.1 coordinate 14,268, forward strand.
CTTCATAATCAACCTAACCTTCTACTAGAAAGAAATGGTGCTTCTAAGTAAGATTTTCAGTTGTGTTTACATTTTTATTTCCTTGTAACATGGGGTGACGGACTAGTTGGGTGTTTGTACATTATTTTAAGTTTGATATTCAATTGACTATTTTACTCACTTGGAACTTGTCTTTTAAAATCAATCTATCAAAATCAAAATGTAAATTTCATCGTAATATTAGAAAATATCTTTTGTTTTAAAAATTGAATCATTTTACTGTATTGTGGTAACAGTTTTGTGTGGTGTCTCTAAAGCCTAAAGCACACTTCACGGTTTTAAAAAGTAATTTTTATTTAATTGTAGTCATATGTTTTTTTTTTAAGAACTTGCAAAATATCTTTAGTCACAAAATTTTGTAGCTATATAAATTTTGGTATTGAATAGACAGTTTTGAGTATAAATTGTTAAGAACATATAGAGAAATTATTTTAAAAGTCAACCAATAATTATTCTTATAATTGCTATCCAATTTTTCTTGTTTGCTAAATATAATTATTTTATATAATTGTTTTTAAGTTCGACGTGCTTTTTAAGTAGTTATTTCATTTACTAACTTATTGCTCATTAGAATTTAAAGTGTTCTACAAATACAGCAGTCTATCACTAGTGTAACTATAAGTTATCCATAATATAAAGACATATCAATATGAGTTTAGTATTCACTGGAGCGACTATAGTGCACGCACTTCCTTCTTCCTAAGGATTATTTTATAACATCATCACGATTATAATCAGCCTCTATTGTTTTATATAGAGTATCTAGAAATTATGAGTAATGTATATAATGAAAATAAGTAAATAAGATGAGAATATAATTAGTGAAATATGTATGAATTTATAGAATCAGTACAGTTCACTTTATCAACTGTTGTACTATAAGTTACCTACTATATATAAAGTACATCAATATGTAGTTTATAGGTTTCCTTGGAGATTTAAGTAAAACATCCATTCTTTCTATACATGAACTATTATTCACACGAAATATTATTAAGCCTCTATTGTTTTTTAGAGTAATTAGAAATGAGGTAATGTATTAAAAATAATAGGTATAAAAGAGAATAATTAGTGAAATGAAGAGAATTAAAAGGAAAAGTATGTTAGTTTTTATGGGGTCTGTAGTAGTACCATATAAAATACATAATATTCATTAATTAATGGAGTATTCACTTGGCGATTTAATGCTACAATAAACTTTACACTTCTTCTATCAAGGTACTTTATCTATCCAAATTATATATATACTGCCCTCTGTTTTAGTAATCAGAAAATGAGGTAGTATGAAAATAGAATAAAAGAGAATATAGTTGAAAGATATAGAGAGAACTATTATATATTATATATATATGCAGTTCTTATTTGAAACTGTTGTAACTAATACCTAAAGACATCATTGTTTTGGGTTCCTTGGCGATTTATACACACTTCCTTCTCTACAGGAACATTTATCTATGCTAGATAACATATCAGCTCCACTATATTGTTTTTAAGTATACAGATAGTAGAGGTATGTTATTTAGAAAATTAAAGGTATAAAAAAGAATAATTAGTGGAAAGAGATTATGTAATACAGCAGATTCATATTCAAACTTGATTGTAATATAATATAAGTACAAAATAAAGAACTAATCAATTGGTTTAGGTTCCATATTGAGATTATTAGTACCAAACATATCCATTACTATTTACTAACAGGAATAAATTATCATCAGATATTATAGATTTTACTAGCCCTCTTGTTTTTAGTACAAGAAATGAGGTATATTAAATGTATTACATATGAAATATATTTAAGGTAAAAGAGATATAATTATTTGCAAATGAGATTATGAAAAGCAGTATTTCAACTGTTGTAACTATAAGATTATACCTATAATAGATACATCATTGGTTTGGTTCCTTGGGGATTTATATTGTCGGAATACTTCTCATATCTTCATTGATTAATTATATTATCATATTATCATAGATATTGCATATCACTATATATATCACTATATTATATATATTTATTGTTATTTTAGTTTAGTTTTATTATAAACTTTATATATATACACGATATATATAATATATATTATTAAGACGTGCGGACGTGCGGATTTCCCAAAGTTTGTGGGTATGTATTTATATATATGAAAAAATATGGATAAATAATATAAAGAATGAATAATTAATGAAATGAGATTATGGAACATTCAAGTATTATCAACTGTTGTACTATAGTACCTAAAAGACATCAATTTGAGGTTTGGTTCTTAAAGGATTTAGTACAAACATCCTCTTCTACATTCCGTCATCATTTCATCATTGACAGTAGTGCTGATGTCCAAGCTGATGATGTATCAGAAATGAAGGAGGTATAGTTATTGAAAATATAAATATATATACTTATAAGTGAAATGATGAATGTAATGAATCAAGCATTCTATTTTATCTAACTGTTGTAATTATACTATAGATACCTAACGACATCATTGGTATTAGGATTCCTTGGCAATCTTAGTGCACTCACACTTCCTTTCTTCTACAGGAAATTTATCATCAGTTATCAGCCCTCTTGTTTTTTTAGTATTAGAAAGGAGGTATGTATTGAAAATAGGAAAAAGAAAGAGAATTAAATTAGTGAAATGAGATTTATGAACAGTACATTCATTTTATCAACTTGTATGTATATAACTAGTAAATATAAAGTCAATCATTTAGGTTTGGGTTCCTTGGCGACTTTAGATGCTAACATTCCTTTCCACTACTATGGAACTTTTAATCATCAAGATATCTTGCCCTCTTTGTTTTAGTATATCTAGAAATGAGTTCAAGTATATGAAAATATAATAATAAGACAGAAAAATAATTAGTGAAATTTAGAGTATGAATGCAGTCTTTTCAACTGTTTGTAAACTCAAGTATACTACTAAAGACATTACATTTGGTTTGGTTCACCTTTGGACGATTTTAGTAACACATCTATATTCCTTATTTCATAGCAGGAAACTTTATCATCAGAATTATCAAGTATACCTCACTCTTTGATTTTTTAGATATCAAGATTAATGAGGTATATTGATATATGAGTAAAAGAAAAGAGGTTGAATTAATTTTAGTGTATTTTATGTCAGTATTTGAATACAGAGCAGTTTTTCATCAGTTGTAACTAAGTAAAATATAACCTAGAGACATTCATATTGAGGTTCATTTGGAGTTTCTATTGTGAGATTTAGTATACAAAACATCCATCTGCTACATCGAACTTTTCTCATCTGGTCTTCTCAGCCCCTATATTGTTTTTAGTATCAGTAAATGAAGGTAATGTATTTATATAGAAAATAGATAAAAGAGAATATAATTAGGGAATGAGTAGAGTATGAACAGCAGTTCCTCATTTCAACTGTTTTATGTAAACTAAGTTATATACCTAAAGACTACATTTAGGTATTGGTTCCTATTGTGAGCGATTGAGTACCAAATCTTCCTATTCTTCACTATACAGGTAACTTTATCAATCATGAATTACTGCACCACCGTTGGTTTATTAGTATCAGAAATAGAGGTTTTGTATATTGATATAGAATTAAATAAAGAATATATTAGTTAGATAAAAGAGAGTACGAACAGCTTCTTATCAACTGTATGATATCTAAGTACTTAAAACTCACATATATCATTAGGTTTGGATAATATAACTTATTACCTCTATCTTTGCATATCACAGGAACTTTATCATCTAAGTATAATTTTATGCCTTCTTGTTTTTTATAGTATCAGAATAAGGTTAATGTATTGAAATAAATATAGATATACAAAAGAGTTTATAAAGTTAAGATGAATGCTTTTGAAAAAATGTTCTTTCTAGTGTTTAGTTAAACTAAGTACCTAAAACATCAATATTAGGTTTGGTTTCCTTTAGGCGATTTATAGTACAAAATCTATCCTTCTCTTCACTATACAGGAACTTTTATCATCAGATATCTGCACACTACTTAGAGTTATTTTAGTATTCATAGAAATAGTAGGATAATGTATGAAATATGATATAAAAGAGATAATTATGATGAGAAATGAGAGTATGTATAACATGCAGATTCTATTTACATCACTGTTGTAACTATAAAGTATACTAAAGACATCAATTTGGATTTTTATAGTTCCTTAACGAATTTAAGTACATATAATAACTTACCTTCTTCTATATATCAAGGAACTGTATCCATTAAGTATTATATCAGCCCTCACATTGTTTTTAGTTAATCAACCAATTCAAATCAATAAATATATGGATTAAAAGAGAGAATTATAGTGAAATGAGATTATGAACAGCATCTTTCAACTCTATGTATACAATGAGTTAAAATATACAGTACATATCTTTAGAGATTTTGGTTTATCCTTGGATATTTGTCAAACATCTATATCATCTCATACATAAGGTAAACTTTATCATCAATAATCAGCTCACTATATCATTGTTTATTAAGCTATCTAGAAATGAGGTATATGTATATTATAAAATAGGTAAAGAGAGTCATCATGACATGAGCATTAATAAAAACCAAGTTATTTTTCAACTGTTGTTTAACTTGAAGGTTGCAGAGTAAAAGACATATCATTGGTTTTAGTTTCCTTAAGAGCAATGCAGTGCAAGATACATCCTTTATACTTATTACATGAGGAACTTATATCATCTCATATTAGATTATCTGCCCTCATTGTTTATTTAAGTATTAGATAATTAAATAAGTGGGATATATATTTTAAAAATAGGTAAAAGAAAATATATAGTGAGCAATCATGATGAGAATGAACTAGACAATGATCCTTTCAACTGTTTATTTGTAACTAAGTTAACCTATAAAGACATCAATTTGGTTATTTAAGATTCCATTATGGCATTTATGATACAAACTTTCATCTTCTACAGGACTTTTATCATCAGATATCTGCCCCTCTTGTATATATTTTTATGTTAATCATAAATTATATAGTTATGTATTTAGAAAATAGTATAAAAAGAGATTAATTAGGATAGAAATGTAAGGTTAAGTATGACATCAAGTACAGTCCTTTCTCAATCTATGTTGTACTAAGTACCTAAGACATCATTAGGTTGAGTAGTTATTTCTACTTGGTCGACTTAGTAGCAATATAACTTATCCTTATTCTAAGCTCGGACTCTTTATGCATTCAAGATATCAAAGCCTCCATGTTCTTGTATATTAGTTATGATCATAAATAGTGTTAACATTGGAATTTTAAAGGTTAACAGAGAATAATGTTATATATAGTGAAATATATGTAAGAATTTAAATAATATAAGAATATAAATTTAATTACAACTGTTGTAAATTAATGTATTACATAAAAATAGCATCATTGGTTTTGTGAGTTCCTTGGAGTTTATTAGTACAAACATTACTCACATATTACCATATTACTACAGGAACTTTATCATACAAATTATTACAACCACCTCTATGTATTTTTAAGTATATCAGAAATGGAGGGTATGTATTATTATAGAGATAAATAAGTCTTTTATATATATAAGTAAGAAATAATTAAGTGAAATGAGATTATGAAGCAGTCTTTCAACTGTTGTATACATAAGTATAAACCTATATAAAAGAACATTAATATGGTTTGGTTCCTTGGCGTACTTAGTGCATATACTAACTTTTCTCTCATTCTTCACTATACTCCAGGAACTTATTTATCAAATCAAGAATTATATTCTAGCCCTCTATGTTATTTAGTTATCAGTAATGACGCATTATTGATTATTAGAAAATATAGTATAATATAATATGAAATAGTAAAATTATTAGTGATGAAACTAGTAGTCTGGTTAGTTATACTATTCTATACTGTTAGTCTCTAAGTAAATAAAGACATCATTTAGGTTTATGAGTTCCTTTGAGCTGGACCTTATAGTGCATAATCACACTTTCCATTACTTTATAATACATAGGAACTTTATCTCTAATACGATATCTCCCTCTATATATTGTTTTTGTATCTAAGAAATTGAAGAAGTTAATGATATTATATAGAAAATAGATATAAATAAGAATATATATAGTTAGAAAATGAGATGTTATAAGAATAGCTAGTCTTTACAGAATCAATAATGTAACTAATATACCATAAAGACATTATTGGTTTTGAGGTTTCGCATTGCACGATTTACAGGTACTAAATATTTACACTTCCTTCTTCTACAGGAACTTTATCATCAGTATCTGCCCTCTTGTTTTTAGTTAAGCAGAAATATGAGGTATGTATTTAGAAAATATGTAAATATATATAATGAAGAAATAATTAAGTGAA
>JABUQX010102464.1:0-66823 GCA_015478945.1 Trachelipus rathkii
ACTCTGCCTCATCAGGGTGAAGTGGGGACTACTGCACGTATCGCCAATGTCACGCGTTTCTCGGCATTCAGGAATGGTCCAGAGCCAAGACAGTGGGGTTAGCGACGGGATAGGAAGACCTTTACTTACACCTCAGCCGCTGCTTAGGCGGTTTGAGGATCGCCTCTCCGGGCGAAGTTCGAGCTACATGCCTGTAGGCCGAAATTGGGCAGCATCAACATGTGTCTCACTTAAAATGGCACTGCCCAGGCATCGCAGAGGGGCTCGGATCTGTGGGAGATATTGCACACTGTTGTCCCCTCTACGGGATATAACGAACTCTCGACTTGGAAATGTAAGCTGCAGCGAATCGAATCAGCTAGGGCGGCTTTCCCTGACCTAAAGCAGAAAACTGAGGCTCAGAACTTAGGTGTTAGGGTGACTACCGGAGTCGCACGAATCCGCTTTATCTGGGTCACGAGTGGAGAAAATGCGGATTTTTCCGCTAACACGACCGGAAAAGTAGAATGCTTTCGTTTGACTCGTTTCTTGGGAACATGGTTTCCACTCGGGTGGTGGAGGTTATCTCGGGGGGCGGAGGCGGCTTCGGAACGCTAAATATTTCCGAGGAGATCTGACTCGAGATAAACCTTTTTGAGTGTCATGTTGGCGCTCCAGACGATAGGAGAGGCCGTCCACTCCAGGCGGACTCCGGCGCCTCTCACGGGCGCAAAGGCAAGCCACAACACCCCACAACACACTTATTTTTGGCGAAAAGAGAAGAGTAAAGGAAGAGAAATCAGGGTTTGACGCAAGGGAAATCATTGGTAAAAGCCCCTACTCAGGAATTCCGACGACGATACTTTAACACTGTGGAAAATACGAAACCAATATTTGCTTTAGATTGCAATGTTCACTTCACGATATTGTGTTTTCAGAGATTCCATACAAATATATATTATATACGAGCGCCATATATATATATATATATATATATATATATATATAACTATACATATATATATATATACATATATATATATATATATATATATATATATAAAGATATATAGACAAAATTAGGCTTAACCATGTATAACCAACCAGCTATATTATATATATATATATAATATCATATATATATATATATATATATATAATATGCTAATAATAAATAATAATATATATATGCATATATATATATGGAACAACAACCAATTTAATATGTATATAATATATATATAACTTATGTAACCAATAACATAACATAACGCTAACAGTAACATAACCAATAACCAGCAACTAATAATATATACGCATAATATATGCTCTGCCATATAGCCAATATCTTACCTGTATGCGCGGAATATATATATATATGAATATAACCTTATAACCTTAGCACATTTGATGACTATATAATAGCATAACCATATATATGCTCATATATACTTATATATATACAATATATAGCATAGCATAATAATATATATATCATATATATATATATATATATATATATATACTATAGCATAATTTAAGCATTTAAGGTGCAAAACATGTGATCACTGCTTTATGTTTTTATTCATTAATACAAATAAAAACAATTCCAAATAATGCACATGTTTTCTTCCTTTTGAGTATTTTCGTGAATAGTGGCCAATGTCCCAAAAATGGGACGTGTTTGGGTACAAGCCCTTGAAGAATTTTAATGAAATTAACCGAGCAGTCATCTAAGGCCTATAGAAGGTAAGAACAAGTGTCATATCATTAAAAAAAAAACATAGCTGCCGAATTATGGCCGTTAATGGGTTAAATGAAGCAGAAATAAAAAAAATAAATAAAATAGTCTATAAAAAAATAACAGCAAGAAATAAACTGAAAATTAAAATTAAAATTATAACTTTAGTTTATAGAAGTAATATATATATATAAAATAACACCATAGATAAATCTTATATATATAACTTTATACTTATATATATATATATATATATATATATATATATATATATATGTAACTCTTTATGCCTAACCTTCTTATGTATATAACAACAATATATGTATATGAAATGGAATATATATATATACACACACTACATATATATATATATATAATATATAATAATAACCTTAATATAACATATATATATATATATACTTTAATATATACATAATAATATATAATATATAATAATATGTAACCAATATAATAACTAGCGCCCAACCAACTTAGCCAACATGCTGCTGTATCAGCTGCACCACCAGCAACCTTGTAATGTATGTAATAATAATAATAATAACATATATATAGCCTTAATAGCATACATATATGCATAGCCAGCCATGTATTATGTATTGCCCAGCATAACCAACCCATTATGCCTTAGTGGCATGTATGCCAGCCAGCCAGCCCAGCAACCAACATGCCTTGTAATAACCAATATATATATTACCACAATAAATATGTAGTAATATATATATATATATATATAACCAACAGCATAATAATAATAACTTAACTAACCTTTAACTAATAACTATATATAACTATATAACATATATATATAAATATATATATATATATGCAATATATAACTATATATAATAATACATATATGTAGCATATATATATATATACAGCTATCAATATATATATCATATATATCTGATCCCATAATATATAATATATATATTGTTTATATATATAATATATATAACTAATATATATACTGTAACTATAGCAACCTTATATGTATTTGCACCTGTATATATATATATATTTATATACCACATATATATATAACCAATATATATATATATATGCTGCTGTATGGCATAATAGTAGTATATATAACCTTTCTGCAACAATAACTTATGCCCAACCTTAGCCAACCAGCCCAGCAGCATAGCATGGCGTAATAATGTATATATTTGTATATACTATATATATATACCGCCATATATATATATATATAAATATAATACTATATATATATATATATATATATAACTGCTTAACCTTATATGGCCAGTGTCTCTTAATGCATGTATGTTTCATATCTGCCATCTGTACTGCTCTTTTATATATATATATATATATATATATATATATATAATAATAACAACATATATATTCGGTGCTCATATGTATATATATATATATATATATATAACCTTAACCTTATATGCTATAATATATAAATTATCGAAATAACTTTATAACATGTATAATATATAATATATACATATATATATATATAATAACTCTTTGCTCTTTCTTTCTTATATAAATATATATGTATATAATCACACTTGTACTTTAATAAACAAAGATCCTGCTTAACAACTCGCAATCTGTTTAGTAACACCGCTAAACTCATTGTCAAAGACTCCTAACCTCATTAATGAATTAAACCAGTCTCCTCGTCTTTACATAGCACCGAATTCTGTAGAGTTCCAAAGATTCATAAACAATACCCCTGTCTGTCCCCATCATCTCTACTCTAACACTTAAACTGTGTTTCCTATAAATTTTCTTCTTGGCTATCTAAACAACTTAACCCTTACTTGGTCATATATCTCCCTCTCATCTTAAAAATACAGAAGACTTTATTCTCAGAACACGACACATCTCACCTCATACAAATCATATTCTCAGTTTTGATGTCACCTCATTATTCACCTCTGTTCCTGTACCCTTCACCATTTCCCTCTTAGAAAGATACTTCAATGAAAATACTTACAACTTAGCTTACCCTTTTCCTTTCTTAAAAAAACTTATCAATCTCACTCTTGAACACAATTTTTTCCATTTTAACAACCTTTATTATAAACAAAACACAGGTCTCAGCATGGGTTCTCCCCTCTCCCCCATCCTTAGCAACTTATTCATGGAACTGATTGAACACTTCTTTATTCCTAATCACCCCCTTCTCTCTCTAACACTACTTGGCTTCGTTATGTTGATGACATTTTTGTTTCCATTCTTTAACTACAAACCCTACTCTTTATTCTTAATTTCATTAACTCTCATCCTAATATAAAATTCACTATTGGAACTTTCTGTAAACAAAACTCTACCTTTCCTAGATACCCTTCTCTTGGAAAAACTGCCCCGTTTTCTTATACATTATCTGTCGTAAACCTACTTCCAATCCCTCTTATACTCATTGGTACTCCTCACACACAACTAACACAAAAATAGGTATCCTTACTTCTCTTTTCCTCAGAGCTTTACGTATTTGCTCCCCCCCTTTTCTACAAACCGAACTTAATTACATTTTCCCCACCTTCAGCAAACTTTCCTACCCCAAACATATCTTAACTCGCTCTCTCAAAAAAGCTAAAAATGAACTTTAAAACTCCCCTAATACCTTACTCCCCAACTCCTTCTCTTATTTACCCATCCGCTACTATCATGAAATCACGAATCTCTTGGGCTTACTTCTTCTAATCTTCTTTAAAACGCATCTTTAAACCTCCGCACATCTACATACCTTTAGACAACGTCTCTAATGTGTATACAAAATCCCTTGTTCTAATTGCACCTCTTGTTATATTGGTGAAACTAACTACTTCCCAAGACGTAATTATCAACATAAACAAGAGATTTCATACATGATTCACAGAATTCTGCCCACATATTACCCATTCTTACCAACAGTACAAAATTAACATCTCGATGCCATGACCCCATTATACAAGTTTTTCAGACCACCTACAACATTAAATAAATTGAAACTCTCTGTAAAATCTTTCTAGTATAACAAACTACATGGGTGAATACTCTTTAGATCCCACACTTAACAGATCAACCTCACCCCTTTTTCAAACTTTTTAACAAAACAAACTTAACATCGATGCCATGACCCCCATTCCTTTTCATAGTTTTTAATGTAAATAATTTTTCAGTCTTCGTCACACTACGTCTGACAGAGGGTCCAGCACGGATCGAAAGCTTACGTTCTTACTTACTGAAGACTTTTTAATGTATTATATATGTGTTATATTTAGTGTTTGCTACTATTTTAGGCCTCCTGTCGTTCTACCAGCACAACATATTTTATTACATTATTTTATTGTTATTTTGAATTCTTCTTCTCTCTCTCTCTCGTCTTCTATCTCTTTGTATATGTAATAATATGTATATATATAACATAACTCAACTTTCTTTCAACCAATAGCATAATATGCTATGTAACCAACTTATGTAGCTAGTATAATAATAATATATATATATATATATATAGCTTCACTATATAAGAAATACACCATACATAATATATATATATATATATATATATATATATAAAGATAAGCAATGAAATAGAACTAAAATAAAAAATATAGGCAAATAAAAAAAAATGAAAATAAAATTTAAAATTTATAAATAAATAAAATTATGCAAATTGGAATTTAATTTCATTTCTTCAAATAAAGAATTACAGAAATATATATTACGAATATATAGCAGCTTCCATATTGGTAGTGATTGGGGAAAGGGTTGAGTCAACGTTTCCCACCCTGGTTTAACAGATACTAGAATTTGGAGTATCTAGAATTTATTTCATACATTCTAGGTTACTCTATTTTTTATTACATTTTCCTCTTTTTTTTTTTATAGTTAACATTACCGTTTTCGACCAAAGGCCATATCTCTAAGAGGGTACGTAAAATAATAACAATCGGACAATCCTCTCCAAACTCAGATTTCACATGTGAGCAAAAATACAAGCTTCAAAATGAGGGACATTAAATTCGGCAGGAAGCACAGATGGAAAAGAATTCCACAAAACAGATGTGGTTGGTGAGAATGAAGCTTCACAGCGAACAAGCTTGGATTTTTCAATGTCCTTTCAAAATTCATGTGCCGACATTGCACCCCTATATAAAAGAGAAAGAGTACCGATGGTGAGTCTCAAAGGTAATAGATTAGGTGAACGGTAAAGTAAGGTACAGTTTCTTAGCTTATTGGCCTTTGACTCGACTCAGTACAAAAGACGGATGAAACGTGATCCCAACACCAGATATGAGAGCACTAGCCCTTACAAGGGCGGATGAGACCTTGCATGGTTGAAATAACTGAAATGGGGAAAAATCAGGGCGGCAAAGCCGGAGCCATGGAGCAGCAAGGATTTGGATGTGGTTGGAGCCGGAGCCGAATTTTTTTTAAAGGATGTTAACGCTAATTTCTTTTTTTTTTTAATGGAGTCGGAATCGGAGCAGCAAAAGAGAATGCTGCTCCGGATCCGTCAAATGCAAATTTAAGTAGTTATTAATTTTTTTGCTTTATATATATATATATATAATATATATATATATATAAATATATATATACTAACTATATAACACCATATATATATATATATATATCTCATATATTTATATCTTTTAATTGAGAGAGTCACCAATCCTCAGATAGTTCTATAGTTTGGGATATTGAGTTAAGTGTTTTTGCTGATTGAGCGGATAATATATATATATATATATGCTATATATATGTAACAATATAATATCTTTATATATATATATATATATATATATATCTTCTTCTTCTTCATAGCTATATCTCTGTAGTAATGGCAAAAATGTATATATATTTACACATATGCATCCTGAATAGCCATAATATATATATACATAAATATATAATAATAATAACGCTTTATGTAGCCAACCAGCAGTAATACCCAACCCTTATATGTATGTAGCCAGCCTTAGCCTTTATAGCATATGTTTATATAGTAATCTGTAATATGTAACGCTTGTAGTAACTAATATATGTATATATATATAGTATAACTATATATGCTCTTGCATATATATATATATATATATATATACTCAGTGGCGTATCTAGGGAGGCCAGGGGGCCATGGCCCCTCTGAATTTTCCTAGACTAAAAATTTAGGTCTAATCATATCCGTTAATAATACTTATAAAGTGCAGAGACCAAAGTTAATTTAATTTTATATAATTCGTCGCTGTCGGAACTAATCTCGTAAGTCCATTAGTTAAAACTAAACTTGAAACCATCAGAAAATGCAACATAAAATTCTGGCTGATTTTTAAAAAGAATGTGTAAGCGCATCTGAATCTGTACTGAGTATTGAAATTGCTGTACCAAATTAACAAATTAAAAAATACAGACCCAACCCTTATTCCGACCCACAGACTTATTATCGCACACCCCTCATTTTATACCATTTTGGATGATTTAATATCAGCATTAGGAGGTTTTTTAAATTTTCCTACCAATTTGTCATACCAGAACTGGTGTAATAGCTTGCATAGGGAGATATAAGAAATTGTGCTTTGAAGCTCTGGCACACAAGGAGAAGATCTCAGCTAAGAGCGAAGATTTGGCTAAAAAACAGAATGGGATTTATGGAAGTTGTAATGGCATCACGGCACAGTTCCTCAAAAACAGCAAAAGGTGGACTAGTTTCTTGTTCGCGGTCACAATTTCCAATTATGGACATCTTGAAATTTTTAAATACTGGCAATTTTACCCCATGTTTAATGCTTCAGTAGAAAAAGCTTTTTCAGCATTAAAACTTCTGAAACCTACTGAAAAATATTATTGGAGATGAAAGACTTACATGGCCCTCCTCTATACATACATCGAAATATTGAAATAAAAATTGAAGATATTTATCTCAGACTTCGCTCATTCTCATGTCAGGCGATTAAATTTAACAATTTAGGTAAGATGGTTTTTGTAATTTAAGGCGTGTAAATTCTTCGCATTTTTCTTAGGAATTTATATTTTGTCCTTCCTCTTTATATATATATATATATATATATATATATGCTGCTGCTTAGCAACAATAAACATTTCAAATACCATGCATATATATATATATATAACTATATCTTCGCTATCTTCTATATATATATAGCCCAATATATAACCTTAATATATATGAAGAACGATTTTTGTTTGGCCCGAAAAAAATTTCTGGATGCGCCACTGTATATATATATACATATATAACCAACAACCATATATATAATATATTTTATATATATATATATATATATATATATATATATATATATATATATATATATATATATATATATATATATATATATATATTCCTTATTTTAGAAATTTGCTTACATATATTTATTATTCAATAAAAAAAAAGGTTCAATACTTCTATGGATAGCTTTAATTAATTAAGTTTTATATTCCTAGACGTGTTACCAACTAAACCAAAATCTTGAAAGCACCTTACAGTACTTGATTATTTTACTTACCTGAAGATAAAAGTACTTACATTTGTCAATATGAAATAGTTAACACAGTTGATGGGAAACGGTCAATTCGATCATGTATGAAATAGTTTACCGAACCATCAATTTCTCATGGGGTTTCACAATACATCTACTAAAGCCTTTAACATAATGTGCCATTTAAAATCTTCTCATTAAGACATTGCTGCAATTGCTAAAAAGAAAGGTGAAGCAGAAGCTGTTCAGGATAAACTTTTTCTTTCTATGTCAAGCGAAATTTTCCAAAAAAAAAAAAAAGCAAATTTGATTATAATGGTTGTTAAAGATAGTGTCACATTAAGTTTTTTTTTTTTTTTTTTTTTCAAGATCAGGCTTCAAAGGATTGTGTGGATACATTGCCTCGAAACTGGAAGACCGGGAAAATATTTGTAAAATAGTTCTAGAAAAGCTATAAGCAAAACAATAAGCTTAAAAATCGCTTAAAGGAACACTTCGTGCATTTGAAAATGGATGCTTTTCCAAGGGCATAGGTAAATTATTTTGCTATTAATATTAGATATCTGGACGAAGATAAAAAGAATATTACTAAAGCGTTAGTAGTAATAGATGCCAAATCGCAGCATTTCTGCAAATATATCCAACTTGTTGTTGACGTTTTAAAAGAATTCGAAATTAACAAGACTCAAGCAATTAGCTAAGTTACGGATAACGCTTCAAACATGATCAGTACGATTGAAAATTAAATAAGAACAATGAGGATGAGGAACAGGAAACTGGTCAATGTGATACTGATTTTATTGAATGTGAAAACGAAGATGAAATAGTTGATTTTTAGAACGAACTTGGTAAAACTAGGAAAAGATTATGTTCCGATAACGTTAACATTGCAACATGAGGTGTGGAGTTCATATTTTACAGTTAGCAGTGCGTAATGGTCTCCGCAACACTTATACAGCAAATCTTATAAGCAAGGTGAGACAAATAGCAAAAGCAACAAGTACCCCAAAATTAATGGAAGTTTTAAAGCGTCAAGTTGGAAAAGCGGCAATCTTAGATCGACACAAGACGGGGAAGTACATAACTTATGCTCGAAAGGGTTCTGCAACTTCTGCAATTTTATAAAGAATGGAAGTATCTCATTAATGTACTCAAGAATAAAAAAGGGATATTAGAAAATGACAAAAATAATTCCATGGAAAGAAGGGAAAGAATATTAACTGAAACCAAAATATATTATTTGTCGGCCATCTTTGTTGGCCCACAGTTCAGAATTTCCTTTGGAATTGAAGATTTGATATTAAAAGCTAGGAATACTCTTTGTGAACTACGACTTAAAAGGAATAACACTATCTAAAAGAAATCTGGGTTGTAGTCAGATAGTTCATCAGTTTCAGGAATCCTCCCTTGTGGTATCTTGTCAGATGAAGAAGTAAAATTTAACAAACAATGGGACCAATTGGAGCATGCAAGAATAAGATTGAAAAGAAACACTCTACCAGTAAAAAACCTTTAACCTAAAAATCCTCTGGAAAAATACAAGGTAGAATTGTATAATCAACCGGAAATCAAAGTTAACAGTTAAAGAGGCATCCCTTGCTATCCTAAAATTTTACGAGATGCGACTTACATAATTATAGCTTTGCCACTTACTCAAGTGAGTGGCGAGAGCTTATTTTCTATAATAAAATCGGATCCATGGACATTGTTAAAGAGGATATTATTAAATCAGTTTTATGTTTAAGAAACAATTGTTTGGAATAAAATTATATTACATGTCCTCTGGCAAAGTGAAATTATTTTAAAATTTAGAACATAAGTGAATTATAATTTTTTTTTTTTAGTAAAAATCTGCTTTTGAATAAAATTATATTACATAAGTTCAAGCAGTTCATAGTTCAAAGGGGAATTATTTTAAATTTTAGGATGAAACTGATATATAATTTTTTTGCGTTTATTAAAAATTTTGCTTTTTGGAAAAAAAAGGAACAACTTTTTAATATAAATTATAGTACATAAACGTAAAGCTGTTCATCGTTCAGAGGGGAATTAATTTAAAATTTAGGAAGAAAGTGTTATCTTTTTCTGTATTTCTTAAAAATCTTATTTCCTATAAAATATTTTCTGAGTTTTATTTTATAAATAATAAAGATGTCATTAATAAACATTCATTTACATCATACCATAAAAATTTTTCAACTGAATTAATGATTTCATAAGTACAAATGGAGAAAGAATTATAACTGCCAGAGTTGAACCCGGGTAATTTTAAAATGATGGAGCCGGAGCCGGAGCCGGAGCCGGAGCCGGAGCCGGAGCCAGCCGGAGCCGGAACCAAAGCCAGAGCCGGAGTCGGGTGGGAGCCGGGTAATTTTTAAAATGATGGGCCGGATCGGAGCCGACAAAAACTTCAGCGGCCGCTCCGTAGTCCTGGAAAAAAAATCTTAATCCAAGTGAACTTACAACTTCTTGAGGCCGCCCTAGCAACCGTTGTGATAGGATGTTTTTATGATAAGGCCAAGAATCTGTTTTTATTGACCAACAGGAGAGTGGGAGGGGTGTAAAGTAAATTTTAAAGAGACTTGAATTTCACAAAGACTAGGGACACCACACGAAATTCTATACAAATAGCGCAGAGCTGGGCGCGCCTATAATTTTTTTTGGTACGCCGCATATGCGCCTCTGCCGCCGGACCTAGTGCGCTGAGCGCCTATGCGCCTATATTTTTGGTCACATCCGTACGCCTACAGCGCCTATGCGCCTATGCGCCTTTGCCTCGCCCTTTGCGCCGGCTGGTGGATGTTCGCTAAATTTATTTACCAAGTAAACTTTAATGCGATAATAAAAGCATGCTTATATATTAAAAAAACACATGACCAATTTTGTATAATAAAAACACCGTAAACTAATATCTACACGTCCTTTTCCTCCTCCATGTCCTTGTGATCAATGTTTTCCCCCAGGAGTTCAGCTCGAGCGCTGCAGAACGCAGAAGTTGAAAATCTTCAGAGCCACAGTTGCCAATTTATTTATCTGTAGTTAAGAACTACTGAATTAGTTTATTTTATATATATATATATATATAACCTTAGCCCTCTTTATTTAATATCTTTCATATATATTATATATATATATATATGCATACCCTTATACATAAATATATATATAGCATATATAACTCTTTATATATATATATACTTATAACCTTATATATATATATATATATATACTTAACCCAATATATATATATATATATATATATATATAACCCAACCCAACCCGCGCTACTGCTGCTATATTTTACACTGGTTTTACAGAATATTCTAAAGTTTATGGCTTCTAAGTTCCTAGCTTTTAAGGGGTAAAAAAGCTTTGTTCCTGTTCATAGGCGCGGCTATGGGCGAGAATTGGCTGTGCGCCTTTACTTTGAATCGCCTTTTTAAAGTATTGCTATTAGCCTTTCCTACAATTGATAGTTGCGCCATAGGCGCATAGGCCCGCATAGGCGCAACTTGGTCGGCGCAACGCCCAGCTCTGCAAATAAGCAAGAATAGAAGTCGGAAAGTTGAAGAAAAGAAGCAACACTAGATGAAAATTGTGAGCGTATATCTAGAAAAGAGTAAAAAAAATGTGGTATTGAATCATCAAAATGCGAATGGAAAGAGTTAGAGGAGAATCTGAGAAGATCATTTATGAAGTAAAGAGTAGGAGATAAGACAGAGAACACTGAAGTACATCTGTATTGACAGTGAAGGAAGAAAAATTACCACATCAACAGCAGTCGGTGTGAGACGATATGAAAGAAAGTTAATCAAAAGTAAGCTAAGAGAAGGAGCAAGCACAAAAGGGGAAGCTTGCAAGTGCAGTGGTTAAGATCCTGTCAAATGTCATGGACATGTTAAGCGCCACCACAAAAAAAACTACCTATATTATCTAAGATCAGATCATAATTTTGTGAGATATCATAGTATATCTCTATGTTGATGATCGGAAAAGGTAGTGAGATAACAGATGATCCAAAAATATAGAGTTGAGAATGGCTTCAAATATCTTAGAAATAATACATGTGAGATCTATTGAACGATAGTTGAAAAAAGCCATGATCCTTCTAATTATCGACCAATAGTTAGAATGATCAGGCCTTCTTCCTTTCTTCGGAATAAGTTGGACATGTTCCTGCTTCCAAGATTGAAGCATAGAGAGTATAATCGAATGAAGAACTACGCCAGCTCAGAAGCATTTTCCATCATAATTCGTGGAGAGATGCCATCAAGGTTGCTTGCCTTCTTAACCTTCATATATTTCAGAATCCCATGCTATCTATCAAATGTAATCACAAGTAAGTCATAGGTCAACTGGAGGAGAAGTAGGAGGAAGATTGTCTCGATCGTCCAGGGTTGTGATAAAGGCAAACAGAAGGATAAAGTGATTAGCCTTTTCCATTGGATAATTAGCAATCGAAACATCAGAGTGAATAAGAGGAGGAGAGGAAAATTTATAGAAGCAATTAAAGATATTTTGGCAAGAGGGCAGAAAGATTTGTCAGTAGGGGCACCAAGGAAGTCAGTGCACTTTTATTTAATGAACATCCGCTTTTGCTCGTCTAATAATATTCGTGCAACGATTCAGAGCTGAATAAAAATTAGTTAGAATGATTGAAGAATGTTATTATTCCACTCTCGATACGCATTGTCTCTAGTCTAAATGGTTCGAGAAAAACGATGAATCATGTAGTTTTGAAGAGAAGATTTAAACGAATGGAATGAACCCGATCATTCTATCTGTGATTACAGCCTTACATATTATCAGTAGATTTCGAAGCGTCTTCAGATTCAAAGCAATTACTTCAGGGATAGCTAGCGCAGATGAGACAAAAGCCCTCCAATTAGCTTCATAAAAGTCCCAGAAGATACGCTTAGGGTAGTATGGAACTGCTGGAGAGAAAACATTAAAATTAAGAGATATTATCAAATAAAAACAAATTTGACGTATTTATGGGGAGAAAGACAAGTTGGGAAGAATAGGTGAATTGCTTTCCAGAATTGGTTGGGACAATCAGTAATATGTGTAAGTTTTCTAACCATTTTCTACAGATATCTAAGAATGCCGAATGATTCAGCTACTTCCCTTTCTTAGGTCTGTATGAAATGACACAAGTCGCTCATTCTTGTTTATATTGAAATCCCCTAAATGGGTACCTCATCATGAAAATAATCTTATATTTTTATACGGTAAATGATATATTTTTACCCAAAAGTTTGCAGTAACTAGAATAATCAGTTACCTGTGGCTACTAAGATCTTGATACCAAAAATATCCGTTATCCGCATCCTTATCCGATGATATTAAACATAAATATCCCCATCCGCATCCACAAATACTGAAAATCGCTTTCGGGTTTACCTCTAGTATGTGCCCTTTTATTACTAACATTTTTTCTGGTTACCTTTCCGTCGTTCTATAGCAGCATTGTAGACAACAACCGTACATCCATTAAATCTATCAAGATTCTGTTCTATCCCCAGCTCCTTTTTTACATCTCATTAATGATCTTCTATTTGCCACTTAAAATCAAATCCATTCTTATGCCGACAATTCCACCCATCATGACTTCTTTATTCTTTAATGAATTCCTCAAAGACAAATAGTTGATGCTGTTAGAGTGGACTGGAAGCAGCTAGCCACGGACCTTTCTCGTATCTCTGGTTGAGGTAAAAGATTATATAGCTCATTTCAATGTTTCAAAAACCTAGTTGCTTCATCTAACTTTTTGAAATTAATATTACATAATACTACAGTACATATTCTTCGAAAACAAAACTCAAGCCCCCTTCTGTTCCTAATATTTCAAGTATTTGTTTTTCTCATGATTATTTTTGGAAGGGTCACATTGTGCCTCTCAATATAAGAGGTTTAGTGTTCAGAGGCACCTTCAGAACTCTTCCCACTTCCCCCAGATGTTTCCTTTCTATGAGGGCGTCATTTGGCCTTCCCTGGGGTATGCATGGCATATCTGTGCTGGTTTCAAAAATAAAGCTCTCATTGATAAGCTGGAATTTATAACTTTTTGACTTGTTAACTCTCCTGCGATTATTATTAACTCTTTCAGACCTTCGAAGTGTCGCATCACTCCTTGTATTAACGACGTTACAACGAACACCGCTCTTCTGAAATCTCTACTCCCATATCTCCTCCTTTGAGAAGAGCTTGTGTGACTCGTTTTCAACACGTTTTCATCCATTCTATGTCTAACTCTCTAACCATAAACGTGTCCGGTATGCTCATTCTTATACATATGAAAAACTCTTCCATCTATTTTTTTACCACTTCTTTCCACTTGCACTCTCTTAAACGTCTTGTATACAGCGGCATGTCTTCAATCAATCGATTGAATGGACAGTTTATTCAGCAAAAATAATGTATGTATGTATGTATGTATGTATGTATGTATGTATGTATGTATGTATGTATGTATCAATGTAGTGTAGTGTATCATGTATGTATGTATAACGTAGCGTAACGTAGTATTTTGATTGCGTAATGTATGTATGTATGTATGTATGTATGTATGTATGTATGTATGTATGATTGCTAGGTATCTAATTTAGTAATTAATGATTTAACCTTTGAGATGTTATATCAAATATTTGGGAGACGAAATTACTCACTATTCTCCAATAATGAATTTAATTAAATGAATTTCAAACAGTCGCTTCTCGTCGAACCTTGTAACATTTCGAATATTTTACGCTTTCTCCGTTTCAGTTATTCTTTGCAAACAGCAACAACAGCAAAAAACAACAACAACAACAGTAAAAAAAACATAGCAATAGCAAAAAACAACTATAACAACAGTAAAAAAAAACAACACAACACTACAGGAACTTAAGAGTAAGAAAGAGAAGAAGAAAATTTAATGAGGAAGAAGTCTAGAAGAAGTCTGAAGCAGATTGCAAGGAAAGGAAAGATTAGAGAGGAAGAAGAGAGAGAGAGAGAGAGAGAAAGAAGAAGAAGAAGAAGAAAGAGAGAGAGAGAGAGAGAGAGAGAAGAAGAAAGAGAAAGAGAGAATCAACAAGTAAGAATAATAAATAATAATAAATAATAATAATAATAATAATAATAATAATAATAATAATAATAATAATAATAATAATAATAATAATAATAATAATAATAATAATAATAATAATAATAATAATAATAACTCCAATAACAACAGCAAAAATTTAGTGCTGAGATTTCACCACAAATAGATATTATTGATATTTAATTATTATTATTATTATTATTATTATTATAATAATGATAATAATGGTTATAATGATAATAATGACAATGATAATAATGATAATGATAATAATGATAATGATAATAATGATATTAATGATAATGATAATAATAATAACTAATAATAATAATAATAATAATAATAATAATAATAATAATAATAATAATAATAATAATAATAATAATAATAATAATAATATCAACTAATACTTAATACTTCTACTTGAGTGAGAATTTGGGTACCATTTGAGTAAGTCAGTGTTAGAGATTATTATAAATGATAAACTATAAAAGAAATAAATTTTTAAAACAATTTTTTTTTTTATTTTGGGGGGAAAATTGGCTATAATTAAAACTTTTTTTTTTCTCAAATATAAACGAAAAATATTAACAAAAAATATTAACAAAATTAACTTTTCTTTCCTTTATATTGCGAAAACTCAAATGAGTTACAGTTACACATGTACACATACATACAGACAAGGATATATATATATATATCTATATGCTTTGCTCTATACAAGGAATATATACTATCATATATATATATATATATACTCATATATATATACTCTTATTTTAATGTGATAAAAATCTGAAACAATATCTTGAAACTCTTTTTTCTGACACTTTATCACGATAACAAAGCAAAAAAATTTAAGTATAATCAACTTTAGTGAATTAAGCACCAAAGAAAGATATCTCCAAGTCATTTTATAATCTATAATAAAAAAAAAACTATCAGTTCGAGTAGAAAAAAAATAATGTAATCTTCTTTAATTTTCATACCACATTCGTTATAATTCTTGCTTTTAAAAAGAAATTTGAAATCTGGAAATTATGTTAACACATTTTTAATATTAAGTGTTTTAATTTTATAGATTATTTTTTTGTACTTATTTAATTTTTTATTTTTTTTTTTACCTTCAAAAATAAATAAATAAAAAAATATATATATATATATATATATATATATATATATATATATATATATATATATATATATATATATATATATATATATATATATATATAACAATAATAAATGATATATATATGTATACCTTTAGCACCAACTCTTCTTATGCTTTCAACTGCTATGTATATATGGCAACGCTAATAATATGTATATAACCAGCAGCAACAACAACTTATGTAAAGGGATGCTGCAAACAAAATGGGAATATGGATGTGTTGCATATTTGCCAGAATAATAAAGTAATTGAGGGAATTAATCCCGAGTAAGGTAAATTTCAAGAAGATACTTTAAAATTTGCCATGAGACACTCGGATGTTGTGAAACTACGAAATGCCAATGGATATAAATATTTGTTTACCTTATTTGACAGCTACAGTAAATATATTTTTTGCAAATTCCATTACAAGAAATAAATGTGGAAGAAATTATTGGTGTTCTTATTCACGAGATTTTTCTCTTTTGTTGAATGACAAATGTTTTGATAACGGACGAAGGAGGAAATTTTACTAGTCAGTTATTTGAGGATGTGTGCCACTTATTGGGTATATTGTAATAAGTTTCTTAACTTCTAATGGGATCTTTGAAAAATATATATATCACAGTTTTTTAGCCTATTTGCGTTGCATGTTGTATGAGAATGATTTTAAATAGCAGAACTGAACCCCTCTGCTACTATTTGTGCTTTCCACTCTGCTTTTAGCCCCATTACAAAGAGTTGAATCACACCTGCGCAATTAATGTTTGCACAAAACATCACAGTGCCCAGTGAACTTGTGGATCAGAACGTGCCAGACTCACCTATATAATAAATATATAGAGAAGTTGGCAGAACTCATGGCTAAGCCTTTAACGTCCCGCAAAAATCTTAGAAACAGAAAATATTTGTACTTAAGGATCTACATCAGGTAAAGTTTATGCTCATTAAACAGAAGCAATTCAACATGCGAAATTAGCACAAAAATATATTGGCCCTTATCGTTTGACACAATTTAATCAAAATAATGTTCTTTTCGAAAAAAAATGAAAAACAACAGTTAGAAAATTTGAGTTGATGCCGAAAGAGAAGAAGAAAAGAGAGGGGAAAATATATAAAAGAATGGAAAAAAAGGGAAACATAACATCATGTATAAAACAAACTAGTAAAACTGTTCTTTTTTTTCAGGTGGTAAAATATAGCATTTAGTTTTAATAATGTGAAAGAAATTGGTATATTTTACAAATATATTTAATAAATATATAAAAATTAATCTCATTTTATAAATTTTCCATTCTACTTTAGTACTATCTTTCTTCCCTCTTCTTTTTTCCAACTAAAAAATTTGTAAAACGGGTGTTCAGTTCATAATCAGACTTTGAACCAATGAATGTTACGTTTCAAATTCTGACTGGCAGCTGAAATTACCAAAAATGCACTCGGGTCCGATTCGACCCCAGATGACTGTGAACGATGCTCACGTATTTGTGTACTAATGTTTTACATAAACAGAGCCTGTAAGGGGATTTACTTTTTGCTTCCATTGAACTCTGTGATAAACGGTCACAAAAGCTAAAGAACCTGTTATAATGTATACTTTGTGCCAGCATTATCTTCTCAAACAATTAAATTTTGAAAAGAAGTAGAAAAGTTGATATAGTCGAGGGAAGTCGTGTTTTTAAAACTTACCTGTGGCGAACAACTGGAAATTATATAATTAATTGAAATGTTTTGTGAAAAATATATTTTATTTATTTAACTAAATTATAAATGAGACAGTTGGGGCAAAAATGCACATACAGTATATTCAAAATTCAAAATTGAAATTTACATTTTCCCACTAATTTATATTTCAAAATATTTAAAATAATTTTAAAACATTTTAAAATAACAATAACTCTCTTATATATAATGGAATTTCCAAAATAAAGAAAATATCTAATTACAACTTTTATTGTTCCAATATACTTTATTATTTTCTCATTATTCTTTCTTGCTAATAACAGAAGGAGTAACATCAGGTGCATATATATATATATATATATATATATATAACTTTTAACCAACATATATATATAATAATAATATATATATATATATAACTTAACTTTCTTTCCTTCCTTGCTGCTATATGGAGTATTGATGTGTGTGAAGATAGTGTGTCCAACCTAATCAAGAATACTCAAATGCCAAAGAACTTAAGTTCTTCATTAAAATGATGGTCTCTTATATTGATATCTACTGGAGTCATAAAATTTGTTTTATGACTTCGCTTATTAGTGTAAATCGATATAGAAGTTTCTTATGGTTGTTTTATAATATAAAGGCTGGTTAATAAATAAAAGGTTCTAATATTAAGGTTATGTTGGTAAATATTGAGTAAATTTTATATTATTAACAGATATCTTTCATAGCTGAGCTGTCTAAAGAAAATAATCAATACAGCAATTAAGTATTGTACAAAAGTTACTTTGTTCAAAATTTACATTCATTCATTTATCTATCGCTTTATTATTTTCATTACATTTTTCCATCAGCTATGGAAGGATATGGACTTTCTGTTACACACACTTTTCACACCCACAAACACTCAAACACACACACACACACACACACACACACACACACACACACACACACACACACACACACACACACACACACACACACACACACACACACACACACACACACACACACACTCATATATATATATATATATATATATATATATATATATATATATATATATATATATATATATATATATATATATATATATATATATAACAACCAACTATTACCTATATAACTTAACCATATATATAACTTAATATGTGTAATAATAAGTAACATATTACACTGTTGGATAAAGAAACATGGAAACACTTAGTAAATACATGAATTTATTTTTTTAATATGGTTTGTAACCACTTTTCACATTCATCATTATCATCGTCATCATCATCACCCACTTTCCCTCCCAAGATTGGGGGTAAGGTGTGTAGCATGCACTGGAGCAGAAAAGTAGTAAGTATATGACACAAGTCAAAATGAAAGGCCTTACCGTCCCCTTATACCTTTGAGTGAGAACTCGTCGCAGAGAAAAATCCACCATAGTGCTTCACGGGACGGACCCTCACAATGACATCTCGTCAATGTGGGGTTTATTCCTTTCTTAGCCCAGGTAGGCTACAACCATACTCCCTCACAAAATCCCGCCATTCACTCCTGTTATGCACCTTTCTTTCCTCACGCCTCTGCCAAACTCACATTTCTCTCCTGCAGACATTCCTTTACTGATTCAATCCACTTTTTCGTCGGTCTCCCAGCCAATCAATTCAGCACACTCACCACTTTCATCCCGCTAACCAAACGATTATCATCCATCCATCTCTCCACATGACCAAATCATCTCAAAGTACTTTCATTTATTCTTTCATTTACCCCCTTTCTTCACACCACACAGCTCTCTATACGTTCATTCCTCATTTTATCAATTCTTCTAAAACGTAACATGCCCCTGAACATATTACCTTAGTTTTTGATCTATACCTATTATTCCGAGACCAGTCTCACTACTATACATTAACACAGGTAACAACATACCCTCTTATGTCAGACTAGCGCACTCAAGACTTAGTCGCCCTCCATGTCCTTGTTAATTGCACCAGCCACCTTCACCATTCACAACTTTCCTACTACACTGTCTCATCCGTCCCCTTTTCGCCCAACATATATCCTAAATATTTAAACTCAGACACTTTTTCCAGCTGCTCACCATCTAACAGCATAGCTGAATACCGAGGACTGTCCTCACTCACAAACTTAAAGCCACTATTATCTACGCTTACTTTCAATACCCTCGCTTTTACCCACACCCTGCCAAATCTACTCTACCAATCCTCTCAAATTCTCCTCAGATTCGCCAAGCAAAAATAAATCATGTAATAACGATTCCCTTCACTTTTTTAAATCCTCCATCATTCTAATACCATTCCTTGCTACCCCCCACCTCTAATTCTTTCTTACATCACATCCATATACAAATTGAATAACCAAGAGAAATAACACATCCTACCTCATAAATATTATTTTTAAACAATTTCTTTCGACAACATGTTATATATTTCCTTGTATTTATATATATATATATAGTTCAGTATCTGTCTCTCTCTTACTTATATATATCATGCATATATATATATATATATATATATATATATATATATATATATATTATATATATGTGATTGTGCAGACCAGACGTGTTTTTGAGTGCTCTCTGTTGATAGTTTATACTTATTTTATTTATTGCTAATTCATTATTATGTAAAAAGTTTTTATTTAATAAGTGTGTGTTCTCAAATCCTGTCTTTGTTTTTAATTAAAGTTTTTTTAATTCATATCAGTTATTAGTTTCGGAGAAGATATAAGTGCATTGAGTATTTGAATGAGTGGTGTTTTTTAAGTTTTTTCTTTTCTTTGTCAAGTTAAATAGCATTGTGCGCAATTTTAATTATTATTTTTGGGAAATTTTTCATCAGTTTGATTTTATTTTTATGAAAGAAAAAATGATATTAATTAATTCAGTAATTTTTTTAAATGAAATGTTTTAGTTTGATCAATTTTTATCCCGATTTTTCCTTTTGTTGTGTGTCTTTGGCTTTTGTTCCTGTTTGTGTGTGTGTGTGTGTGTGTGTGTGTGTGTGTGTGTGTGTGTATGTGTGTGTGTGTGTATGTGTGTAAGCGTTTATTTGCGAAACCAGACTTTTGTGCAGGTGCAGGCTTTCTATTGACTACCAACATCCGCAGCTTAAACTCTAACTCTGCTTCAGTTAGATACCTCTCTGTAACTCAACCCTAATCTTGCATGCTGTGCGGGACTAGAGATGGCTAAGAATTCATCCTCTAACTCTCGTTTAATGTATCCAACTATAACTTATTTCATAATTTCCGTCTACAGGGTGGAGGTGCCTATGTTAGCATTAACACTCCTGTAACTTGCATATAGTAGAATATAGATCTCTAAATTTTTAGAGGTTCTGTGAAACTAAATCTTTTTAACACTGCTTCTACAATGTAATGCTTGTAGCTACTTAGCAATTTACCTAACAGAACAGATTTTCACGCCTTTTGAATACCTTACTGCTTCTCACGGGACTGTTATATCTTCTTATCCAAATACTGAGGTCACTCTATTTAAGGATTTCAATGTACACACAACACTGAATGGATGGAGTCCCCTCTTGCTGATTTAGGTGGGGAGGATGCCGAATCATTCAGCATTCTCAGCGATCTACCTGGAGCAACTAATTAAAGAACCAACACACATTCAGGATCGTCCCAACCAATTTCTTGAACACACTTGAACTATGTTTCACCACTAGTTCTTCTCTTTATATTTTTCATACACCTCTCCTATTAGAAAATCTGACCACAACCTTATATGTAGAATTTTAATACTTTCTCTCCAACAGCTCCATTCTGCCTAGCCAAGTTGCTTTGCGGCCACTTTTTGATCGCGCCGATTGGGGCTTACTTCTTCTACTTAACTATAATTGGAATGACACGCTTTGACTCTGGTGACACAGGCTTCTGCCGACAAGGTGAGGCTGCAATCGTTGATGGGATGAGGCAGGTTCATTCGCTAACTTCTGGCCTTCAATCTTTCTCTCCTCATGACTCCATGGTTCGGAATCGTACTTGTTCTCACGGCCATTCATGCTGAAGACAATGCTGCTCTATCAGAGTGGAAAAATTCTGGATTCACTCTATCACTCTTGCTAATTTTCATTCGGCTAGAAATCGTTGAAGGGATCACTCTTCGACAATCAAAGCTGGCTTTTCATCAAACGAAAGTGCGCTCACACCTCTATGGTTCTCCTACTGACAAATCTTTGCAGCTCTTGCCAAAAACATCTCCTTGACAACTTCTGAAATCTGCCTTTCCTCTCTTATTCGATCTACAGTGGTTCTGTTGCTAACTCTCAACTGAAAAGGCCAATCTTGTAAGCATACTATTTTACCTAACTCAACCCACAGGATAATTCTGGCACGTTCTCTTTCTCCTCAAATTCTCTTCTCAGGTATCCTATGCCTTTGCCTGAGATTATGATCAGGTGCGGGCTCCCTGAGCAGAACTTTTACAGGACGGGTGGCCCGGAGTGGCTTTCACTCACACGAGTTTTTGAGGGGAGTCGGCCGCCACGAGCTGGCCTCCTCTCTTTCAACTATATTCCGCCCTATGCCTCAATACCCCAGCAGCGTTTCCCTCCGTGTTGGAAACTTACATATGTCCCGGCAACCTATTTGAAAAAAATTAGACAGCACGCTCTGATCCTTCTAACTATGCAACCCTATAGCTCTCACTATATTCTATCTAAGATCTTTAAACCGCTTTATCAACTCTCATTTCGCTAGACCATCGGAATCTCGTTCGCTTCTTCCGATCGCCAGTACGGCTTTCGGCGCTCGGGTTTACTGATTGATATACTTTCCCTCTAACAGATTTGGTTTCCATCTTTATTTAGGAATTACAGGAGACTTGCGTGGTGGCGCCGACATATCCCAAGCTTATTTGACCGAAATTGCTTGGCACGCGTCACTTTGCTCTCAAGTTTACACTGCCTTTTGGATTTCCTCCTTCTCTTTGCCACTTGTAATGCATCTTTCAAAAAGCTCAATATCGGCTGTTGTTGATGGGGCGACTTCTTCTTCTTTTTCTGTCAATGATGGTACGTTCCTCAGGGTTCTGTCTTTATCTCCTACTTTATTCTTGCTTTTCATTAATGGTCTTCCTCGTCTGCACATCTAACTCTATCCACTCATATGCCGATGACTCGACCCTTCATTCTTCAACTTATTTCCTTCTGCTCCTTCTTTTACTTCTAGAATTGCCTCTCGTCTTATTCTTTCCGATTCCATTTCTACTCTGATCACTGATCTGGATAGAAGATTGGGATCGTCTCAACCTTGGCGGTAGAATTCTTTAAACCCAACTTCTACAAATCTTCCTCTTAAAAACACCTTCTAACTTTCTAGCTCTTAACAATGATTCTCCCATCTTCTGTTGACAATATAAGGATCTTTGTCTTTAACATAAAGGAAAATTGTCTTGGAGACCTCACGATATAATAGTTTCCAGGGCGGCATCAAAGAAGCTGTGGGTTCTATATTTATTGGAGAACTTTTTTTCTTCTTCTCAGTTACCTCAGCTATACAAGGGTGCGCCGCCCTTGGCCATGTAATATTGTTCATCATATCTGGGCTGCGGGCCTCAGGTTTCACCGGTTTTGGATAGGGTCGAGTCAAAGACAAAAAAGACTTACTCGCTTGTCCGCAATACCTTCTATCTTTGGGAGGCGATGTTGGTGCTTTATCTCTGCTTTTCTATTTCTACGGCAAGTGCTTGCGGGAACTGACAACTCGAATGCCACTACCTTTACGACGCCCTCGTTGCACAAAGAGTGCGGTACTTCTGGCTTGTTCGCTGTGGTGCATCCTTCTTTCCATCGACCTCGGTTTTGTGGGGTTCATTTCCATCTTCTGTGTTTTCTACTTAATTTAATCTCCCCACTTTAAAGCCTGCGTGTGTGCTCATCTGCGTAATTTGCCCTAGTTGAATTTCTATTGATTTTATGCCCTCTTCTCGATTGGGGCTCTGTCGTGAGTGCTGGTGATAATTATAAAACAAAGAAAAATATCGTCATACATGCTGATTACATTCAGAAGCCTACCATCAACACCATAAATCACAAACACCTGCACCATGGGAAAAACTCCTATGCACTCCACCAACCGCAATCATATAAATACAACCATTTACATATTTCATATGTGTTTCAGCAATTCTATATATATATGTATAATATATATATATATATATGTATATTATAACAATATGTAACATATATTATCTATTAATATATATATATATGTATAGTAATATATATATGTAATAATAATAACTTAATAACATATATGATAGGGCTTATATTCAGAAACGGTATGATAGGAAGAGAAAACTTTCAAAGGA
Organism: Trachelipus rathkii; assembly: GCA_015478945.1. NCBI lineage: Eukaryota > Metazoa > Arthropoda > Malacostraca > Isopoda > Trachelipodidae > Trachelipus > Trachelipus rathkii. The sequence continues at coordinate 24,499 of JABUQX010102464.1, forward strand.
AAAAATGGATTAATAGGTTTGGTTATGGATTTTTTTTGTTTTTTTCCATTTATTTTCTTTTTAAGTTTGGGAAACAAACTTGGTAGGGAAGGCCTGTTGTAGTGAAAGGTAAACCAACCAAATGAAATGGAGCAAGGTGAGTTTAGTTAAAATTTTAAAAAAAGGATCAGATCGTTTCTCAGAATAGACGTGGAAGGAGTATGGAAACAGAAAAAAGAAGTCCGAAAAATTACAGGATTGGAACGACTAAATTAAGTATTTACGAAACTATTCCGCAGGAAGCGGTAAGTAAAAAGTTACATCTCTTTTATTAATAGTAAAGATTTTTTTGGTAAAGTAAAAGAAAAGTTTTTAAACGAGAATATTTATATATTCTAGGGGTCTAGTATGGAGCCTGACCAATAAATGTTGCTTCATGGTTTGTAAACGATATAATTCTGGACGTGGGATGGTGATTTCTTTCCTTGCTACCAAACAAAGATGGAATATGGTGTTTACGTTACCGAACTCATTGACTCATTTCTGTTAAAAGGACAGGAATTCTCGTAATAGGACTGAAACTGGATCAACTAAGGGTTGAAAATCAATCGTGTTCTAAATTTGGGAACGGAACAAAAGTTTACGAAAACTAAAATGGAGTTAAGTATGTTAACTGAAACCAGATTGTAAGTTAAACATTTGTCTATTTTAATAACTCCTTTTTCGACATTAAGTGTTATCTAGTGAAACATATTTTAATACTAAAAGTTGCACGTATTTATATTTTAAAGTTTAGAACATTGCCTTGTTGAAATTAAAGGAATAAACTGATAAAGTGCACTAATGAAAATACTTTAAACTTAAATGGTGACATTTATTTATTGAGAAAAATGACTCGTACCGATTTATGATTTGCTGTTTGCTTTTTTTTAAAAGTTGTCCCCTCGAACTCTTCAGTGTTTTTAATATGTAGTAGGATTTAGGTTTAATACAAGAAATTTATGCATTTATTGAGAATAGGGTTGTAAATATTTTAGATTAGGGATTGCATTTATTAACTTGAAGAATTAAACAAATTTATGTGAGTAACTTGAAATATTTAACTTATTTTTGTAATTATACTTAAGAAAAATCTGTGTTCTCTCTCTCATCCTCCATTTTGCAGTAAAGGTGTGAATCGATATCATTTCAATCTATATCATTTGGTGGCCTCGTAGTGTGTGGAACGCACCCTTTATCAATTGCAATGGGGAGAGGTAAGACTAACCTTGTAAACGAATGGGAACCAGGACAAATAGCGTACAGATATAGTATGCCTTGGGAGATAGAAAGATTGAGGGAAGAAAGGAAAGGATTGATAGGGAGATATTTCTGCACCAGGAGAAGGATGGTAGGGCTTATAGGTGGTTTCAGAAACGGTATGATAGGAAGAGAAAACTTTCAAAGGAAAAAATGGATTAATAGGTTTGGTTATGGATTATTTTTAAGTTAGAGCCCGTCGCAGTCAGAAAACTCCAACCCAGGGCTTCACGGAGCTTTGCGCGGACCCCTCCCACTATTGCATCTGTCAATGTAGAGTTCATATCTTGGCTCATGTGGCCACAACCATACTCCCTCACAAAACGCCGCCATTCACTCTTATTTTGCACCTTTTTTTCACCTCTGCCAAACTCACATTCTCTGCTCAGGCATTCCTTTTTACTGACTCAATCCCCTTTTCCTTCGGTCTCTCAGCCGGTCGATTCCCCAGTACACTCACCACTATACATCCCCAGCAACCAACCGACTATCTTCTATTTTTATCCACATGACCAAACCATCTCAATGTACTTTCAGCTATTCTCTCATTTACATTCCTTTCTTCGCACCACACAACCCCCTAATGAGTTAATTTCTCATTTTATCAATTCTTCTAACACCAAACACACCGCTAAGATTGTCCATCTGAGCACATTGTACTAGTCTTACCTTTTATTACAGACCATAGTTTCACTACCATACATTAACATAGGCAACAACACACCCTCGCATATAAGACTCAAGTGCACTCAAGACTTAGTCCCCATTTACATCCACCTTCCTACCATTCACAACTTTTCCTACTACACTCTGCATCATCTGTTCACTTTTTATCACTAACATATTGTCTAAATATTTAAACTCAGATACTTGTTCGGGTTGCTCACCATAACGCGTCGCTATAATAACTCACATATATATATATATATATATATATATAATAATATAACTTATGTATGCCTATATATATATATATATATACATCACCGCAATATATATAACCAACGTAGCCAGCCTTAGCTCTTTGTATATATATGTTTATGCTTCTTATAACGCCAGTAATAGCCTTAACCGCCGCCATGCTGCTGCTCTCTTATATATAGCATAACTGCTGCTGCTTATATATATATATATATATATATATATATATATATATATATATATATATATACAGAAAATGGTTGCCAGGAGCGACCTCGAAGAAACTGGAAGTTTTGTTAAGACTGCCAGACTTTTTCCTCAACAGTTACTCAACCAACTATACAAATGTTTTATCCGCCGGTGTGTGGAGTACTGTTTATTTTACAAAATATCTAGGGGGATTTGAACTCTGAGTTTCACCCGGATATTTGATAGAGTCGAGTCAAAGGCCAAAGGTTGTAAACTTGTTTCTTTACTTTCCAATTCACTTGACTTGACCCTTTTACTTTGCGGAGTGATGTTTGATCTTTGCTTCATTCTATAGAGCACCACAGCGGCAAATGCTCGAGGGATCCTGACAACTAGTTTACCACCACCCTTACACCCTCGCAGCTTTCAGGGGGTGCACAGTGTCTATACGTGAGTTTTATTGTACGGGCATTAGCAATTCTAGACTTTTGTTTGCGCTGGTGATACTTCTTTTCAACCACTTTTGTTCTGTGGAATTATCCTGCTATTTTCTCTGATTCCTGTTGGTGTCCTTTCCCTCACTTTAAAACCTGCATCCGTTTCATCTGCGTAATTTGCGCAGGCGGATGACACTTTATTGTTTTAACTCCCCCTCCTTGAATAGGGTTTAGTCAGTAAGTGGTGGTTAAAAATAGCCACCCTCACCGCCTTATATATATATATATATATATATATATATATACTATATATGATATATATATATATATATATATATATATAAGGCATAATTGCTCTATACCTTGAACCAAAACTGTTACCGTTATCTTTAATTCCAGAAACTCGTGCTTCTTGTATTTCCTTCCGGAGTCCCACAAAATCATCTCTTTGAGACCCTGAAAACTTTTCAGCTTCGTCAAAAATGCAACAATCTTTCACGTTTCCTCTACCTCACACTCTTTCTGTCATTTTGCAATTTTTAAATGCTATCATCTACTTTTTGTTCTTTCTTTTTCCCTCCTCTTGTTTCACTGACATTAATACTACTGTCTTAGCTTCTGCTAGAATTGAACTATTTGCTTAAACCTTTCCTCCTAATTCTACTCTAAATGATTTTGGAGCTATGTTTCCTCTCCGCCTCCCTCTGACTCATTAAGATGTTTTTTCTGCTTTCCCTGAGCTTAACATTAAAATGAAGGATGGTCCTCTTAACTTGAACTTCTGTTCTGAGCTTGAAACCTACCTTGGAAGACTGCTTCGTATTTGCCTATCAACTTCAACCTTTTCCTCCAGCTGCTCTCATTCAGCCTATACCAATTAATCATCCAACTAAGGTTATACCGCTTTAACCCCTGTTCTTTATAAATTTTCGAATCTATCTTTGAAAGAAAAATTTAGAAACATCTTAAAGCTTATAATCTTATCTCTGATTGCTAGTATGATTTATTTAAGGAATGCTCGACTGGTGATCTTCTTTCCCATCTCATTGACTCTTGGTACTTTACTCTTCTGCATCTCGGTGAATCTTTTCCTGTGGAGCTAGAAATATCGTTGGCTTTCTATAGAGTCTGGCACAAAGCTATAATTTCTAATCTTCTCTTTTGCTTTCTATCCTTCTCTCTCTGTTTCTTTCTTCTGATTTCCGTTCCATTGGTATTCCTCAGAACTCTGTTCTACCAAAAGGGGTTCCTGTATTTGGCCTTAACGATCTATCTGTTACTTTGACTCCCATCTACTCTTTGACAGATAACTCCACTCTTTAAAAATCCATCCAATTGGAAAGACGACCCACTCAGCAGCAAATAGGCGATGCTAGGAAGGTGATTTTATAGTAACTGACTTTCTAACTTGTGGAAGGTTATGCCTCGAAAACACAAATTAATTCTTATCTATCTACTCGACAAATAAATAATTTTCGAAAGTACAAATACTTAAACCTTTGTTTGTCTGTGATATTTTTGGCATTTCCTCTTCTCTTCTCGTGATCATTGTTTAGATGACGATGTCTCTTTCTCTTTCTTTAAATGACATTATAAGAGTTAGCCGTTTTGAAGCGCTTTCGGAACTTCTTTACAAAACCTCAGTTGATTACTCTGTATACGGGTACGTGTATTACGTATATGGGGTGGTTCCACTATTCTTATGTCTCCCCTTGAGTGGGTAGGGTGGTCTAGAAAATTACTCTCGCTAATTCTCCCCAGTCTGTTTTATATCGTAGAAGTATATATATATATATATATATATATATATATATATATATATATATACATATATATATATATATACAATATATATATATATATATATAACATATATATATATATATAAAGTTCACACCTCACGGGCACCCAGCCCTATTCTAGGAGGAACTTCTCTAGGTAATTTCTACCTGGGATCTGGGCAACCCTCACCCTTTCCATGCGACTCTGTTGGTCTTCAGACTTTACCAAACTCTTCACTCAATTCCACAATCTACAATCTTTCGTTTTTGTCAACTCCCCCCCCCCAACCTCAATTCACCCTCACTGACTACCCCCAATCTTTCTTTAGTTTGCCACAACATTTAACTTCAACGATCATACCAAGTACTCTACTAGCAAAGCCAGGAAAACTTTTCCTTGTATAATTTTCACAACTTTCTTTGACTTACCTTATACTATTTCATAGGATGTCTATTGGAAATCCCGATCTTTAATTGGACTCTAATTGGATAAATTTGCTTTCCCAGCTTCTTGTGGGTTTATATATATATATGTATATATATATATATATATATATATAATATAATATATATAATAATATATAATATAATATATATATAACTATAACAATAATAATATGTATGTAGTATATATATATATTACAAATAACATATATATGTATATACTATATATATATATATGATCTGACTACTTCAAGTTGCTTCCGTCCAAGAGGCGGACTATGGAGTCAGTTCATGGAAAATAGAGATGAATCAATAATGAAAGCCTTGTCCAAATAATGTTTTTCCAAAATGGACAAAGCAACTTCATAGTTCTCATCCGTACCCGTCAAATGCTCAATATCTCTGAGCATATCCCTTTAAATGGGACTTGAGATACTGCAACTTAACAGCATGACAAGTCCCTCCTCCCCATACACATTATTGAGCACTCCTGGAAGGAGGCGAAAAGTGCTTGTCCTTCTCGCCTGAAAAATCCCCGCATTTTAGGGCTGGGGATCTTCAGGCTAAAAGGCTGCATGGGAAAGACTTGGAGTGTTCACAGTATGTTTTGTTCGAATTTGAAGCTGTTCTCTCTCATTATTATCAGAAGGGCATCAAGAAAGATCTTTGAGACCATTTCATATTCACATATTCGACTCTTAAAGTTGAAACGAGCCGCGCACGCACGTGCTGGTAGCATCAGTAGCGAATCTCTTCGTCTAAAGCGATTGGTCGATCATGGTATACTCAGCCCCCTATTAATAGTTTTCGATCAGAGTATCTTGAGGTTTTTTAATGTCGAATAATAGAGAGTTCACCTTGTCGAAGGAATTGTTTTTACGATATATTTATTTTCAGGTTCGATTGGGGTAGGTGACTCCGTATCACTTTCTTCTTTTGCAGGGAAAATGTTTGCAGCATAAAGTAAGTTTTCTTCTTAAAACACCCACCCTTTTTCATTCGAAGGGGACTCACAGCTCACCCTGTAATGTTGCTTTTAAAGCAGCTGTATTTTCATCCAGAGAGAAGACGTATAGGTGCTTTCATTTGAGAGCTTCCTGTGACCTTTAAGGGAGTCTAAATCGTTTTAATATATCCATTTGTGAGGAGCAAAATTATATTTAAATGTGAAATAGTAAATAAATATTTCCCAACTGGCTACTAAAGCAACACTTATAAGAGCCTGGGAAACTAACTGCTTTAGAGGAAAAGGAAATATCAACTGCGCCCAAAATCACTGCAGGGTGTCCACCAAAGACAGCGCAGAAAAATATCAATAGGGCAGAAAAATATCAATAGCGCAGAAAAATAACTGCCTGAAAAAACTTTCACTGAAGAGTCAAAGCACAAAAAATGTCAACGGCGCGAAAAATATCAATGGCGCAGAAGAAGCATAATAACCTGAAAGAAACACACTTCTACAGGAGGTCAAAAAGCACAATTTCAGCTTAGCGCGGAAAATATCAACTGCGCCTGAAAAAAAACACTTTGCGGGAGTCAAAGAGCACAAAATATCAACGGCGCGAAGAGCGTATCAATAGCGCGCATACAAAGAAATAATATCCAGCAGCGCAGAAAAATATTAACTGCGCCTGAAAAAAAAAACTGCACTGCAGAGTCAAAAGCACAAAAAAAATATCAGCAGCGCAGAAAAAAAAAAATATCAACTGCGCCTGAAAAAAGCTGCACTGTCACTGCGGAGTCAAAAGCACAAAAAAATGTCAATAGCGCAGAAATATGTCACATAAATCCAGTGCACTTTTGTGAAAGAAAACAGTCGAAAGTGTAACGCCACGTATGAGTTGAGCTGCTGATGTGTAACTTCTGAATCACTGCGCACATATAAAATGAACTGCGCAGCTATAAAGTCAATTACGTATGAGGTTGACTGCAAGTGTGGCTGCTTCTAAAGATAACTCTGCAGCCATATGAAATGAACTGCCTGCTTTCAGCTATAAAGAATCAAATTGCACTGAAGCATTGGGGCAACACAACGTTATTTTACGTGAAGCAAACACAAGGAATCATTTTTACGCATCAGAGGATTGACTGAGCACACGTGGAAGCAGCTACGAGTCACTGTGCACATATGAAGTAAACTGCGCAGCTATGGAGTCAATGCGCACAAGTGGAGTAACACAAAGTTAATTGCGCACTCGAAGAGCAAACACAAAGTCGAATTGCGCGTGTGTGAGTTGAACACAGCGCAGATTAACAAATGCGCTCCTGGGAAATGAACTGCACGTTTAAAGAGAGGAAGTGAACAACGCAGGTGTGGCACAAATGCGCACTGGAAATGAAGACTGCGCACGTTTAAGAGTAATGAACAGCGCAGGTGTGAAGGCTAAATGCGCACTACCTGAGTGAAGGCAGCATGAGCAAATGCGCACTCCTGAGTGAACTGCGCAGGTGTGAACAGCGCAGGTGTGAAAACAAATGCACTCTTGAAACAGCGCCATAAATGCCAATAAGCGCGGGAATATGACAACGCAATGTCATAGCCCGCTTTGCGCCGACCAACACCGTTTGCCGTTAAGAATGTCACTCATGCACTGCCGCGCATGATGCCGCCGGGCCGTCCGCACTAGTTTCAAAGGATAATAACACCACGCCGGCCCCGATACCAGTTTCACTATTGGCAGCACACACGCTTTTCACTGCGGCCGAATACTAGCTTCACCGACAGCACCGCACCGTTTTCGCACCGGCCTAATTCTACAGACAGCACCGTACCTCTGTACCCTAAGGTCCCTTGGGTGCTTCGATAGAATTGGTATGAATTCGAATTGTCGATATATATTTTTACCTTAAGATGTTTTAATTTCGCCAAGCCCAGGATACTGCAATTTATTAAAATTGTATATTTGCAGAAAAACGAAAAAGTTAACATATGACAAAAAAAAAAAAATTTCGAAAATGTTAAAATTAAACTGTCATCAATTTCAACGCATATTTAGTTTAGGAAGAATTGTCAAAATTTCGCAAAAGATAAACCCAAAATTTGATAGATAAATGAAAATGTCACCGAAAGAGTTATATAAGAACAAAAGGGACTTACTTGAATGTAACGTCTTTAAATCCAGAATGTTTCCAATTATAGGTAAATCTTTTACGTACGAAATTTGGTAGTCTAAAATAGAGAAGTTTAAATCGATGATTTAAGATTAAGAAGTAAACAAATATTTCACTTTTTCATAAATAAGTTGCAATAACTTTTTGATCAGAGATATCAACTCCAATATTAACGTAACGAAATATTTAGTTTTAACACATTTAAATTTAGATTCCACTTCACAAGTCAATACGACTTACTTCCATGAACGAAAAAAATATCCAAACTTAAAAAAAAGGCAAAATCATTGTTTCTTGGTTAGCATCCAATTCTGTCGGTCTTGTTCTTTTTCACTCAGTTGGGAAACAAATTCCATTTTTAATACATATGATACCGTTACGAAATCACGACAATTCCCTTTCTTTACTTTAGTTACTTGAGATTGAATTTAAGATTAAATGATTTGATAAATACTTTATAAAATTACGATTAATATGCAATATAATTTCAATAATATATATATATATATATATATAATATATATATATATATATATATATATATATATATATATATATATATATATATAACATATATATATATATATATATGCTATAACTAGAGCTATATATATCATATATATAATAATGTGTGTCGTCTTGACGTGTGTGTGGGGTGTTTGGGTATTGATAAATATATGTGTGTGTGTGTGGCCAGGTGTGTAGGTGTGTGTGTGTGTGTATGTGTTTATGTGAGCGCGTGTGCGCGAGCGAGTGTTTGTGTGTTTAACGATGGCTGTTGAACAAGCACAGCAATTATAGTACTGTTTTCTCTTCACTATTTTATAAAGTAAATGGGAAGTTATAGTGATTGGTTTCAAGATTTGTTTGAAACTTGAAAAATTTAAGTCAAAAAGGATTTCAAGTAATATACAAAGGTTTAGGGAAAAAATATTATTTATGATTGAAGTCAGAAAGAGGCTAAAGAATCGCTCAGTTAATGCTCAAGCGGCATTAGCATAATGTGAAAATTATATATATACCTACAGTCCATTAATAAATTATTGAATAAAGAATTACTGTGTAAATAATAATAATATTATTATATCAGTTTAAATACACATTGGAGATATAGTCCAAGGTATCATGTATATAAATTTTGTACATATAAGAGCAGACGGCTATCTCTGGAATCTTATACGAGAGTGGGAAATCCGAATCGCTCCATATATTAATGTACTTCATATTTTGCTCTTATTAAAATTCAGGGAAGTACAGAATTAATTTCGACTCTTACTCGCGAACTATTATATAGTAACTTTAACTGAATTTGTTCTGGGAGTAATGGTCCAAAGTGAGTGTAAGTATGATAGGATGAATCCACTAAACCTCTTGCCTGAGTAACTACCAAGGGATAAAGACTTACAGGACTCGAACTTTCCTCAATACGTTAGATTTTTTGTACATGGAGAAAAAGATCCAAGGTGAATTCACAACTCTTGAGATCATATATTCCACGAAGAAGATTTCAGTTGATGATAATATTCCAAATCCTTCTTAAATATAGTCTACTGAGAAAAAATTCCTATATTGAATCTCAGCTCAAGAATTATCTAGTCACTCAGAAGACGGATTTTTCAGTTAAGAATGAATCGCGCTATATGTATATAAATACGAGAAGTTGAATTCAGGAATGAATCTCCGACTATTCATAAACCTTTCTGTATTAATAAACAGGAAATTGTGTATTTACGTTAACTAATTATACTCTTTCTATCTATAATATTTGAACATATTCAAGCATGATTCATAGTCTAGTATGTATTAAGAAATCCACTATTACTCTAGGTATAGGTTATCCTAGAGGGTGAGTTTCTATAATGGGGAAACTTAAGATGTCATTAGGTCCTTTATAATCCAACAACAAGATCAAGTATAAATACTAGTAACAAGTATGTTTTTAATGTTTTTACTTATCTTTTACATTAATATATCAAAAGTATTACAGTCATTTCCACTATTGATAATAGAACTTACAATAACTTATTTAATGTGTTGTTATTATTAATTGGTAGGCACTGAATCACTTTATATGAAACATGCTGAATGGGTCTTTATCAACGTCTTCGATTGATATTTAAAATATTTGAGCACTACTATGGGTTAATGACCATCTTGTGCTTCTGGCATTGATTTTTTATTAGTTTTATTAGTACTTTTTATTAAACATACATAATAAATATATAATCATGACAAGTTATACTAGAAAGAGAACATATAATTATAGTATCATAAAATATTGCCAAAGTTAGTTGGTTCATAATTACAGCTACTATTAATAAATATTAATAATTAATTAAAATACTAATGAAGCCATCAATAAATGGTTTAAAATTTATTATATATATTATTTTAATTTTGGTTTTATAGCCAACTTGCTAAGTAATAAAACATTTTCAAGGATAACATTTTTACATAATTCAAAAAATATTGATAAATTACCTATTTATGACACCACGTAATTTACATGATCAATTATCCTCCCTTTATATCCTTCCGCCCACTAAATCTATGAATCCCTATCCTTTATCAATTTTCCACGTACGTTCGAAGATAAGTACGGGAGTTGAATGAGCAAAAGAAGACATAGAAACATGCGCGCAGATAGAGGATACTTCAGGACTCTTCTGACATTAAGCTTATAAATAAATTTTAACATAAAAATTATCTTTTATTATCATAGATTTTTTTTTAAGATTAGAATATATTCATTAATCATGGATGACAAACTTGCAGCAGCTTCCTTTTCTTCATTGTTAAAATTCCTGTATTCAAAATGCGGAAAAGTCATCTGCCCGTGATTGTTCGGTTATTCATGTCATCATACCATTTATATATCTGATTACCTTAATCCAACAGTTTAAGCCTTAGTACTGTTTTACAAACCTAACATGGGGATTCCAAATACAGACTCAGAGTATCACTTATATATTAGAAGTATGATGGTGTAACTACTAATAGATGGTGTTGGTTGTATTAATAATAGAGTCCCTAGAACGTCTGAATAGATTACTGTTAGGGTATATATAGTTTACGATCCAGTGAATAGGTTCTGACATAGGGACTTACTTTAATATGAAGTGTTTATTATTCTTTGAATAGAAAAATATAAGCTCTATGACCTCTCAATAATTTCTTACGGTGTGAAGAAAGACTGCGTGATGGAACTGGGTTATTTGTTCCAGAGGTAGAGCTTTAGGGGAATCAATTTATCTGCGGGTATAGGTATATTTTTATATTTATAGTAAATTGAGAAGACGACGCAGGTAACACAGTTGATTCAGAATTATTTGGGTTCTATCTTACTCCTCGTGGTATTTTAGTAAGGACGAATGTTTCTTGAGGATCTTGGTTGTCTCTTTTTATTGACCTGAGAACGAACTGTAGGTAAGTATGCAAGGGAACAGTTCGCACAAGATATTTGGTTAATTTAAATATATGCGCGCTCACAATTCATTCTTCATAAGTGACTCTAAGAACTTATCAACGATTTTGGATTGTAGTCTCATCCATATTCAAACTATTAGGAGAGTTTTAAGTTTTATAGGTTTTCCACTTAGTTAGAGAACTAGGCTATGAGGGATGACAGGAATGATACTTATTATATTCCGTCATCTAGCCATTGCTTCGATGATTAACTTCATTAACTAGAAAATCAGTTCCTACTGACGATCTTTTTATCTTGGCCACTGGTATTCTATTATTACTTCCATTATATTCAGATAGGTTGACGTTTTTAAATTAACTGTGTATAGAATGCTCCCGCATCATTTCTGGTGAGAGCCCAGGTATTGGTGTATTAAAGTATATTATTTGTTAGACATACATTTGAGTAATGCCCCAATCACTTTAGGTAATGATTGACTATTTATTATATTAATATTGCATGTTAATACTTGTGATTGGTGGTAATGTATAGAATTTAAATTTATTTTTAAACGCTGGAGGATTCTTCTTCTTTAGGCCACCTCAGTTATTTTTATATGATATCAAGGTACCTGCTTCTCATTTTCACACGGTAATAAGATCCACTACAGGCTTCGAAGACGAGTTGTGCGATGTATTATCTTGTTGATCCGTAAATTCTCTTCTTCCTTTTCCAGGCCAATTTAGTGGTCAATGACGCATAAAAAATATGGTTTTTCAAACCTCTGGGTGTCATTAGGTTTTGAAACCATTTTAACTACGAGGCATTACGAATGTTAAGCATACGGCCTGAAAACCGTTAGTCGGATTTACCGTGAGATACATGCTTCATTAGTATAGTAATGATAACGTGTTTATTTTTTGATTCTTGAATAATAAGAAACCTTTATCAGTAAAAGCCTACGATTCTGATAGCTGGCATTATTTCGTACTCTGTGTTCATCTTTCTGGTGTGTTAAGTCACGACAGAGATTGATTTTAAGGATTTTTCTGTAACTTTCTTACAGGTTTTACATTCTGTGAGCATTACTGTAAAAGTCATCAATATCCCAAGTATTTTTGAGTTCTATGTATATTATCTTATTTATTTTATTACTTCATATTACATAAAGATCATTTCATTTTTCTTTTTCTTATCTATATATTCCTATATAATTATTTTTATTCTTAATATTCTGTCTTGATAGCGAAAAAATTGTTATATTAGATGTTACTAACCCATTTACCTTTCTTTCATTGTATTTCTCTATAATTTTGCTACCTATATATTTTAATCATGATTGTAAACATATCTTTAACTATTGAGAGATAGTATTGATCTAGTTATATATTTCTATTAAATGTTTGCAATTTAACTTTATAAAATTAAAGAAATTCTTTGATAAAATAAAATTAAAATAAGGATATTAAAAAAATTACTATATCTCCAACTTGGTCTTTTGTGTAAAATTTACCTATTTATTGTCTATTCGTTATAAATACACGTCGAGTACCATCATAGTAATGAATTGAATTATACGTTTACTTCATTTGTATAATCGTCTTCATTTAGAAATAAATATATTTTCTTTAAAGGTTTTTTTCGTATTATCTACACCATCAGACTTTCTCACATTATTATTACCACTTACCTGCTTACTCCCATGTGGGTCCTATGAATTTTGAAGAGATGAGAGTCCTCACTACTCGGTCAATGTCCAGGACTTCTTGCATTCTACGTATGAGAACGTCTTAGTTATATCATTACGGTTTCCTTGCATGGAAACCGTGGGAATAAATCTGTATAAATATAGTTTTTAAATGGTTCCTCCGATTCTTCAGCACTAAGCGCGGCTGCATGAACATGTATAATCTAAGGCTCGTTGGATTGCCTTGAGAGAATCAGTAGATTATTATCATATTCGGGTAGCATTGTATGTGGATTCATTACTATACTATTTTAGTTTATTTTTAATCTTATTGGCATGTTGCAGCAAAATTATGATGTTGCTCCTATAGTGATATCATTGATAATTACTTAATGCAGATATTTGTTTATATCGAGTAGTAACTTTTATGATTATGTGATAGAAGATTATAGTTACGTTATTATATATAATGACTAATATGTAGTCGCATTAAAATTCATTTCATAGGGTCAGTAAGAAGTTGGCTATATCTATAGTTATTATTATTAATAGTTATTATATTATAATTAATATTATTATATATATTATATATATATATTTATTATAATATTATATATATTATATTAAATATATATATATTAATATATATATATATATATATATACTATTATATTATAATATATTATAATTTTTTATATAATATATTCTTTATCTAGAGTATGAGCGGTTTTTCGATTGATCTATACATAATAATATATTGTATTTATTTATTAATATTAATATTTCCGTTTAATAATTTATATATACCGTATATATTCGTAGTATGTTTGATGAAAGATATAAGCAAGGAATTCAGTTACACAAGACTGTTTAGATATTTAGTTTTATTAGTTTCTCTTTAGTCTGCAACATACACTTAGTAAGAATCCAGACTACGAGCGAAAGATACATGGTGATGTATAAAGTGATATGTATTACTTCAGTGCTGTGAGGGAGGTAGATTTATATGTACGTACTATTAGAGCTTTGTGAAATGTTTGTTTATGACCGCAATAGTCGCACACCTAGAAGAGCAAGCGAGCGATAAAAACAAACTGTCGATGAGGATGAAGATGGTTTTTAGATCAATATTTCAGAAGGAAGTTTACTTAAGAGATGATGAGTAAGAGAAGATAGGAATATTAGAGCTTATATATATTACGGTTAACTTTTCTATATATCTCAGGTATTTGTCATATGTCGCATATATGAGGAGTATTTACTTCTTGCGCGCGAAGGTATTTTTTATGTATGGGGACGTTTCAGTCCAGTTTAAGTGACTGAGTGATACGACCTGGAACTTTTTAATATTTTTTCGAAGTTTTCATGCTATTTTCTTTATACGACCACGGTGATAGCAAATGCTCTAATTCTTTAATTACAGTGTGCTTTATTATTTCGTGATGGCAGGCAATCAGGATGTGTCAACTTTAAACCTCGAGGAGAGGCATTATAAGACTAGTCCGATCTTCGATGGCGTACATACTCCAGTGGAGTAGACATAACATAAAAGACTGATCCATAATTTTATTCATTAACTAGAAGTTGACTAGCCAGACTGAAAGTTGTTATATCTTTGTTGATAATTCTCGTACACATTTTTATATTAAGGGGTCATCCTATTTCAGGTCGTCAGCTTCACTATATTAAGCAGTGTTTATTGTTATTGGTATATATATATGTGACACGGTTAAGCTTGATTAATAGGAGCATGCTCGTATATAAGCGAGTTATATTACTTTTCTGGTGTATTTTTCGGGAATCGAGACCAAATTGACCCGAGAAGTTATGTTTACTATCGATAGGTCTTTTTCTGTGACGCGGAGCGAGTATACTCTTTGAAGTTTATATTATTTCATCGGGATGCTATTGAGAGTATAGTTTCCCTCGGATTAAAGAAACATTTGCAGTATCTACTTACTCTCTAGAGTCGTATATCAGGCGATCTCGCATATATAATAAGATGAGAATAAACACTGGTGGTATGTTATAACGAGATGCCGAGCTGTCCTCTTCAGCTGATTTCTATCATCTGGGATAGAACACAGGAGGAATGACAATTTCCAAAGAGGGATTGTTCGGTTTTCCATATTATCAAGTTTACGGTAGATCGGGAGAGGAGCATGGCGGTTCAACCATATATTTTTAGGGCCCGATATATGACGGATATCAAAGTCATATTCATAGAGCTCTTCCATAGTCCGAGCTAACCTTCCGTCATCTGCGAAAGGCAGTGACGTTCATATTTTTATTGTAAATAGATGAGGTGGTCATACTGCCGTTCGGTCAAGAGGAGAGGTATTAAGTATTTAACCACGGAGGATCAATGGTCTAACTGGATTTCGAGCGAGGGTCCTACCGGAGCGCTAAGGTATAGTCAGGTTTATGTTTCTTTGTTAATTCTTTTTCTTTATTTTCCTAATTTTTTTCTCTGAGCCGCCATTGAAGGTCATAGAAAATAAAAAGCAATTGGTTTGCGTTCGCCGTCTTGGATTTGTGAAAGACAAGCACCAGCCCCAAGGTCTGAAGCATCCACATGTAGCTCCATGGGAGAAACCTCAGGACTATAATCAGGGAAACCTAACAATGTGGGATGGACTAAAGCCTCTTTAAGTTGATCGAAGGCCTGCTGACATTCCGGCGTCCATTTAATGAATCTACCGCCAGTCTGGCATGATAAAGGCTTACTGATTTGAGAACAATTTGGAATATGTCGGCTATAAAAGTTTACCATTCCCAGAAACTGGCGTAGTTGTTTTACCGAAGTGGGGACGGGAAATTCTACAGCTCCTTTGATATTTTTCTGAAGGGGAAGTATTCCTTTCCGTGATATATGGTGACCCAAGAATTCCACCTCAGTACGACACAGCCGGGTTTTACTGGGTTTAAGTTTGTACCCGTTTTTCTCTAGTGCAGAAAGGACACGATCCAAGGTGGTTAGATGATCATCTATATTTTTACTGAGAATGATATCATCTAAAGTATATCCACATACCTCGGACCTATGGGTAATTCTTCCAAACGCCAAACATCATACCAAAACGTTGAACATGTGGCCGGACCATTCTTTTACGACCAAAGGGCATATTTAAATATTCGTGCTGTGCAAATGGAGTGAGAAAAGCAGTTTTTTTTTCAACAACTTAGGCTCCATATTGGGCTCCATTACTTAGACTATTTGTGGTATAATAACTTACCGACCAGATACTATGTCGTTGTAATAATGTAGACATTCCCATACATATTTATTGTCTATAGAGCAGCTAATCTACTTAGGTTTGTTCGCAGGCTACGGGAATGAGAATTTGGTTCTTAGTAATCCATTTTAACATGTTCTAAGATTTTACGATGTTATAATTAGTCGATACATTTATTATTGAGGAACTTACCCAGGTTCTAGGTTTCTCGGATATGAACTCACAGGAGCTGAAGTAAGTGTGGTTATTATATACTAAGATTCTAATAATTATCCTGCTCCAACCAGTTTCATGACATTGTTTCTTCTTTTCTCTTGAGGGACCAAATGGACCTTTCTGGTTAAATGACGGTAAAATGGTTACATGCTATCAAGGTCGGCCAGTTTCTAACCTTTTTGTTATTAGTCGATAGTAATGTGTTGTGATTAGGTAGCTTCACTCCATACGTCTGTTCAGTTCAACTGTCTGAATATCTGAGAGCCGATTTATGTTTAAGTAAATTGCACTTTTGCTGATATTAATACGTCGTTCAATATTGTTGTTGCGATTGTTTTCAGTAGATGTAAGATTTCCTGCTAGATAGTCAATACTTCCTCCTCCAACTTAGTGGAGGACCATACGTCTGCTTTGAAGTTGAGTTTTTATTATTTTTCTATGTATTTTTTATCGCATCTACCTGGCCTATCGGTTATTAACTTGCCAAGATAGGTCTTCTATTCTTCCAGGCAGCTACCTACTACAGTCTCCCTTTACCTGTATAATAATGAGGTGTATCGGAAGGACTTACATTAGAGCGATCTCCTACACGAGTCTCAGCTAAATCATACACCCGGAATTGAACAACCAGGGGCCATGGCTTCCGCATTGAGAAACCCTACAGGAAGAGATCTTTCATCAGTATGTGACATCATTTCTCCACCATTCTGGGAGGCATGGAGAAAAGGTGGAGGAGACAAGGATTATATTGGAGATAGTTACGCCGCACTGAAGCATAGTTGGATAGGTACAAAGGGATTTATTTAGATTCTTCACTTATAGTCTCTAATGGAATCTATATAGTTATCAAGTTTCTATCCGTACTAATTCGCGTAGTATAGTCTGGAAGAAGGTATTTCCTTTTATTGCGACAGCTCCCATAAACTTAGCGGAGCTGGCAATAATTTCATAGGGATAAACCTATCCATAATATGACGGGCCTTGACACATAATCAACTCAGTCAGAGGATACATGTAACAGATTACATTCAGTTGTATAGAATGTCGATTAGGGTAATGGCTTATGTTCTCTTCTGCTATCCATACACCCACTGATTTTGGCGTTATAACTTTTATATCTTACCATTCGAGCCGCGCGCGTAAGTGGCTAAAACTCTTCATTCGTACGTTTCTTCGTGCTTATTTCTAGTGCTGATTTTAGCACTATTATTCCAGCTCCACTGTTCCTACCATCTATCAACCATAATACTCCAGTAGCTTGCCTTGGGTACCCTAAACGGGACTGAAAACATATACAGAGGAGGTCCTCCTTGGAAAAGGAGTACATGGACTTTACCATTCAGTTTACGTTAAAGGTATTTAATTTAGGGGTTTATTTATTTATCTAAGGAGGTACGGGTCGTGAAATGAGTAATTTCGCGGGAATAATTTAGATAAGTTTTTAAAAATTTCGGCGTCTTCCAGTCATCAATTTTGACTGAGTCTATTAAAGTGGTTATTTCTCTTACTCAGAGGACTCTAAGTTCCTAGGGGAGACCAGAGTTATTAAATGAGGTGGTATCATGTATTAAACCGAACACACTTCATCATTGCGCTAGCATGGAAATTTAAATTTATATTTTCTTGTCGAAGGTAGTTTGGACTGATTCTATTTTACTTCGCGTGCGACACTTGTGGAGGGCTGGGTGATATGTTTTGTTACGTAATGTATTAGAAAGATACGACCTCCTTGGAATTATCTTCTTTCTAGGGAACCATTCTATGGAAGAAGGTCACTCCGTGGTAATTATTATAGTGAGTTCTGGGAGTGAGTGCACTATGTGTGAACTACCTCATCCAGTACGTGAGGACCAACACATAGAGGGACATAGACATACTTTCCTAATTATTCGGGGAAGAAGAGGATGAGAGAAATTATCCCCCTAGATCTGAACAGTTAGGCCCTGATATGTGACCTTCTTTATTTTGCAGTATAACTTGATTTCCAATATTTGTAACACTTCTCCATGGAGTGACCTGTTTTTCACAGTAATTTATGAACACAGAACCTTTCTCCGCAGGTTATATCAAGCCTTAGTATAACGATTTCATGAGAATTATCGATATTATGGTTTCAGTGGGAGCGTAAACTGTATAAATCATGGTTTTTGTAACTATTTGTGGGTTCCCGATAGTAAAGCAGTACATCCTATCTTATTTTTCGTTCTTCTGGGCTATTATTACTTACTTCTCTTGAGTTAAGGACTGTACGGATTGTTTATTTTCTGTGATTTATGGTTTACCGCCTGATGTTGGTCTATCGTTGTTAGTTGACTGCAGGACATTCGTCTCTCCAGGGAGTCTGCAATGTATTTTATCTGGTTATCAAATGATTCTCAGGGTATATCATCTAGAGTTTTATATCATTTATTGCGGTCTTTTGGGCCATAAGTTTTGTATTATGTCGTACCATTATCTCTCAAGTGGATTATTGTTTTGGGAATGGATATTAGGGAATGCTAATTGTTGTTCTTCTGCTGTCCTAAAATTGAGTCCGTCGAAATATTTCACTTAATATTTTTACCCATTGAAGCTACTACTATAATCAGTATAATCATACAATCCTGCATTTATTTAAATATATATTAGAGGACGAAGGTTTTCAAATATTAAGGGGCAAACTACATAAGGAAAGCTTATTACTTAAGTGGAATCGATGATTCTTCATCATTTATCGTGTTCATGTATTATATTACCTTGACTGTATGCTTAGGCGCTCCAACCGAAGGGCATAATCATTTTGTATGCTTAACTCTGTTGGGGTTAATATCGATAGAGCTGCATCGATACTTCTTTATGTTCATGTCAATTACTTATTTTCTTTTCTTTCAATGGGCTTATCTTCATAGCAAACATGACATACTGAGCATTATCCCTCACACTTGGATGAGCAGATAAGTTACACGGTCATCTTTTATGAATCTTACTGAGTCTAGTTACCGAGTATGAGATCTGGAATGATATGCATTAAATTTCCTTCCTACGCTCTGTCGACAAACTTTGGATGCTAGGTACCTGTCAACCATTGGTGATGGGCATTTGGTAGTGTAAACTACAATAAAGCCTCAAATTATCGCCAGCCAGGTTAGACTCAAGATGATCTTTGTGTCACGCTTCAGTATTATGTTGCAATCTTACCAGGATCCACAACTTTATTTTTCACCTGGAGTGATTTTCACTGTAGGTAAAGCTGAGTAAGAACGCACAATAGGCTGTGCTCTCACCGCACTCATCCGAGAGCTCTTCATGTTCTTTCATATGCGTGGATCCTGATAAATTACAATATGATGAGAAGTGATCATTCAGTCTGATTCGTGAATACAGATCGATTTCAGATTAAAGTGATTTTTTATGAGTAATATCTAATTGTGGAAAACACTAAGAATTAGATCCCGATGGGTCTAGTATGATAACATTATGGTGCTTCTTATTTCTGACAGGATATTGATTATCTGATAATATTTATGCTTCTATCGGTATGAGGCTGGAGTAGCAGATTTGTAGAATTGGAGTAGAAGGCGTGTTGTTGCTGAAGGAAATGTTCTATTCAGCCATCTTGTGCGCTCTTATTTTATAGTAATGGTGATAGAGCATATTCTCCTGCATCATCTGGACCTCAGTATTCAGGGAATTATCATAAAGAGAGACCTTATGAATGCTTTAAAGTTATTTTGTGGTCTGGGTAGAGAGGTAATGAGAAGAGGGATTAGGAAGAAGCTGAGGTTTTTAGGGCAAAGCAGATTATGTATGTAGTTCTACTACAGATTAGGATTAGGAAATAAGATTAGGATTAGAAAATAATTTATTTTGTGATTTTTCTACATAACTAGGTGGATTAGGAAAAAAGGCTTGGATCGTGATTGAAACTGGGAATCTAAGGATGTATAATCACAATCATATAAAGAAGTGGTATTTTTAGGCATATGCAACATGATGGGAATCTAATTCAGCGACATATGGGAAAGAATTACATTGACCTTTGATCATGTAGCGTACATCATAGTTTTCGAACATTACTATTTTCTTGCATACGGATTTAGTCTTCGTGAGACCATATATATCTCCCTCATTTCACATATATCATTTTTTGTCTCTATTATAGTGGTTTATAACAATTGTGTACGCTCATTTCGTGACATAGTGAAAGCGTTAGTCAGAGTTTTAGGTAACTACTTTCTAAGTTTCAGAGCGAGACCGTTCCCAATTTTGAATCTTAGATAAGTCAGAGTTGGGTACATTATTCAGGCGTATAAGTTCATAGTTGGTAACTATCGTCACTCTGTTCTTTATTTTTATCATATGAGATGTCAATATTATTCAATCCTACTATCTTATTTTTCTACAATTATTTTTAGTTATTGATCATATTGAGACAGAAGACTAAGCCTAACGTGGATCAAGACGACAGCTGCAATGAGATGGATCGCAGTCCATAATGCCTCTTGTGCTGATCAGCGCCTTGTCCTGTTCTTACACGTACTATGTAGTAGTTCGTAGTTGATTTTACCTAGTTACATTGTTAATTTTGGTCTATTATTAAGGAGGACGTATGATTTTCTAAGTATTGGAGGGTTTATTACTAAACTAACTCTCGAATCTGTCCAATGTAAGTTCAAAAGAAGAAGATTTAATTGAAGATAACTGAAAAGAATCGATGATTTTCAAAAAAATAAATGACGATGTGAGCGAGAGTCCACAAATCTAGTGGCACGCAAGCGCAGGAATCAAGCAGGCCCCTGTTCGGTGCGCCACTTTAATTTATTTATGTAGCGGAGAGCGAAGCAACGTCTTGTGCCTGGAGCAGCAAGACGTACCTCTACTGAGGAAAGTAGCTTCTTCGCTACTTCACGTTAGAGTCAGAAGAGTCGAAAAATAGAATATTTCGAAAGGTCAAATAGAATATTGTATACGATAGATTGTATAGTTGGTTGAAATACCAAAAGAATGATGGTTTTGAATGTCTAGTAAGCCAGCAACCACTGACCACTATCAGGGGTAATCTATTAGGCAGAGCAGTTTGTTTAGGTTATTTCTTCAGTAAACGGAGGAAGTTAGTCTTTGTAGATCTGTAAGGCCTTAAGCTTACTTGAATGATACTAGTCAGAGAGGATTGTTGAACGTTGATAATATATTAAAACTAATTATGGTATTACATACATCTACTAACTTTATTATACACTCCTAGTAGAATATATTGTCGATCTATATGTAGTATCCGATTTTCTCAGAGGTCGTATCTTACTTGAAGTAGTTTTATCTTCTTTCCGATATAAGGTTTACTTGAAGATTAAGAATAATAATAATCAATTGAAAGCATTCAAAATAAGGATAGTGAATTCCGTACAACAAGTTTTATCTATTACTCAAAATCGCTCAGTTAATTAGTGGGAGGATACCTTGTAAAAGTTAATATAATACCCACAGTCCAACCCCAATCATATATATCGTAACAGCACATTTACGGTATTATATTAAAGATATAAGAATCTAGTTAATACACATTTGGAAGATCACGCTTCAAAGGTATCCATGTCAGTAAAATATTGTTGAGGCAAAGTAAGTTACAGGACAAGCTTCTGGAATCAGATACAGATGTGGAACCTCCGAACTTTCCAAATATTGCTTCATTGCAAATTAATCAAGGGAGAACAAGGAATATAATCAGGACTCAAACAACCTGCGATACATATGATGACTTATTAACTTGAAATAATTGAACTGGGGAATTGGTATTCCCCAAGTGAAGGAGGTAGATTAATCAGTAGATGAATCACACTCTGCTGAAGTACTAACCAAAGGAAGAAATAAGACTCAGGCCTGAACCCTCGATTCGTAGATTTGGCTATGAGAGAAAGATATCCAGGTGAATCACAACTCTGAGACAATTCCACGAAGATTGGTTGAAATGATTACGAAATTAACAACTTCAAAATTATAATTAAAGAAAGAAAAAATTCACTAAATGAATTCATCAGATCAAGGATATCAGCCACAGAAAGACGGTATTCAGGAATGATTACCCTTAGTTTATATAATAACGAGAAGGATTAAGTAGAATGATAAATCCGACATCAACCTGTTAAAATAATAAGACAGGAATTTGTAGTTTATCGTAACTTATTATTACTACTCTACTATACTCATTTGGATCAAATTCCAACTGCAGTGAATTACTAGATCTACCTGTATAGTTACGGAATACCTCCCTTTCGTATTAATCCGGAGGGTTATACCATCAAATGGGGAATCACTGGATTGTTACAACATTTGGGCTCTGTCAGAGGCTAATCACGATATACTAGTAACAAGTGTCCAAGCTTTACTATCTTTTTTTAATCATTTTAATTTATCAAATATGTTTTGATTTATCAGGGTTAGAGTCATTTCCATCTTTGAAAATAGTATATTTTATATAAATATTTTATGATTAAGGTGTTTTATCATTTTGTAGCATCGGGAGCCTTATGTAAATACAGCTAGAAAGGCTATCAAACGTCTTCGATGTATTTACGAATGTTGCAGGCCACCTTGATGATGGCATTACTAAACCATAATCTTGTTAGGCTCTTCTGTCGCGGTATTTGTTTTTTAATTTTAGTTTTTTTATATGTTCTTTATTACATACAATATGAGAGCATTCAATTGAAGAGCGTTATCTGGATACTAAAGATAAGAGAATTCTATAATTATAGTATCATAAAATATTGTCACAGGTTTGGTCATTAATATATCATGTCCATATAAGAATATAGATTAAATATAAAATTATCTACATAGTAGGATTAAAAAATTGGTAAAAAATGTCAGACTGTATTACATTTTCAGGAAAACAATACCTTATATAATCAATATATTGATCCAATTGACAGGCGCGGATACGTAATGCATGAATCATATATCTCTTATATATTAATATATATATATATATTAATAAGTATATATAATATTAATATATACTATTTATTTATATATATATATATATTTTATATTATATTATTATATATTATATATATAATAATATATTATATTATAATATATATTAGAAGTATATAAATATATATATATTAATTATATTATCTATTATATTATATATATATATTAATTATATTATATTATTATAGTATTTATTATTTATATTAATCGTATTTATATATATACTAGTAATTATTATATTATAGGTATTTTGTAGGTAGAGGTCAGTATATTATATAATTATGATATAGAATTTTAAGGTAGTAAGATTTATAAATATAACTTGTGTTATAGTAACTCATTGATTCATGTATCTGAGCTGAAGACCTCAATTAAGAAGGTGTGCCCAAATTCTAGTAAAACTTTTTATGGAACGAGGAGCTAATAAAAAGGTTAATAAACTTAACTTAATAAAATTCGAAAAGGAAAAAAATTAAATATTTAAGGCTTTTAAAGATAAATTTCGGAATATCGCCTTTTGTATAAGTTCGACATATTTTTATATGAATTTTCTGGGCGTCGGAAAGAAAATTAATCTTTATGGCTGTAGGATATATATATAGGGTAGGTAGGGTATAATATATTAAGTATTATATAATATATTATATATAAGTAATACTGATTGTATATATATATGATATTTCATATTTCTATTTTTATATATTTTAGGTATACTATTATACATAGTAGGTATATAATATATATGAGATTACAGAAACACGAGCTCTTCACGCTCACTCCGTTGGAAAACAATGATTTTTATTTATAAAAACAGGCTAAAACACTTATTGACTGTTAATGGGACAAAACCAGTTAATGAAGGTGGGATTTGCTTTTTTATTATTATTTTGGTTTTTATGTTATTTTGATGGTTTTAATGTAGTTTTTTAATGGTTTAGTAGATTTTTAATAGGCTAATTCATACTCTCTTGGAAACTGTTATATCTATTATAGTCCACAGTGTGCTGGATCACAAATATTAATTAAAACTATCACCGGTTTTAATTAATTTCTTCAGAACTTATGTATTATTAGAAAATTTGAGTTTTGCAGGTTATGTAAATTTATTATTTTATTTAATTAAAATCATATAGTCATAACGTCAACATAAGAGTGTAGCTATATTATAATATATAATTTATAAACTCTATCGGTGAATAAAAAAAGTTTATTATATTTATTTTTTACAAATAAAAATATATTTAGAATTTGCAATGCTATCCCATACATTATATAATTTTAATGAGCAATTGCGAACTTCAATAAGTGCGGCTTTATATTGAACTCTCTTTAAAGGAATAGACAGATGATAATGTTCGACGTTTTTCATTGAGAGAAATGCTGCTGCTATTCCCGAAAACACATTTTCCCCAAATCCTACAGCGTCCTACATATGAGTTTTATTATAACTTTTTTGAAATGTGCATTCAATGGGTAAATGAATTCCCATAGAGCTCGAAACAAGGAGATCATGCATTGGTTACTATGTTAGTTTAGGCACAATATATAATAGCTCTATGGGTTTATTTATATAATATATATATATTATATAGTATATATATATATAATACTATATATAATTATATATACTTATAGGGAGTTATATATATATATATATATAGTACTATTATATATATATATATTTATTATATATATATAATATATTATAGTATGATAATTCTATCTTCCTCAACTAATAACTCAAATTCGCTAGTAACATTTTGGCATTAACTTCGCTTCTCTTCGATTATTGAAATACTTTTGAGAACACCATATCAACATGCTAAAGGAAAAAAGCATTAATAAATATATTTTTTTAAATATTCTTGGATGCATAGGCTTTCTTTTTATTGGTTTAGGAGAAACCATCCCACCGGCTATGTATGGTTGTGTATATCTGTACGTATGTATGGGTGGTATGTAATCAGTTTAATGGACGGGCTATGATTCAAGCTTGCCCATGCTCAAATAAGTCTTTTTACGTTACAAAAAACCTACAACAAAAGGTCAAGCCTAATTATCTTAATTACCAAGAACAAAAAAGGAGTATATATATATATATATATATAATATATATTATATATACTATTATATTGCTATTAGTATTATGATATATATATATATTATGTATATATATATATTATATATATATTATAATATATATATAAGGTAAGTATTCCTCAACTTCAATCTCCAGTGAAAGGGTTTATCAAGCCCTTTTAGTGGCGACTGAGCTTCTGATATCAGGGATCTCTTACATTTAGAACCCTTTTGTCCTGTTCGGTTTTGCCTTTTCCAAACGACGAAAAAAAGAGTTTTTGTCAGTACATTTCTGATACTGGTAATAGGTTTACGTTTTTGAGTTTATTTTATACTAATCTCGCAGGACCTAGGGAAGGATGTTCCCCTGTGTCAGTGGACGAGCTCTTAATTGATATATCTTGACTTTAAATTCTCTTTCCTTTTTTCCTGTCCTTTTCCGAGAAACGCTAGTAAAGAATGTAGCGTTGTCAGTGCATCCAAGAGGCAGTTCATGTATGTTCATCTTCAGCAATACTTATGAAGATGCCTGGATTAGCTAGGCCTGTCGCCCTCGTGAAGAGATCTCTTCTAGTTATCAGAAAGTAGTTTCTTCGCTAGATTCAACTATATCGAGAAATCCAAATTCTTTGTCGCCTGAACTTTATAAACAAGTTTTTTAAATCTTAATTTTTTGTTTAAAGATGCAATCAATTATATAACCGCGAAATAAATTTGTTACTCTTCTAAATGTCAGGTTATTATATAAAATAATTTAAAATTTTTTAAAATGTTAAATTTGAACTCGAACACAAAAAAAAATTGACTAACAACATACTTCAAAAAAATTTCTTCCCAGAACCCTTCATGAATAATCCTCTGAATTGATTTCTTCTTTCTAATCTTCCTTCTCGTGCTTCTTTTTTCATTTATTTTCTAGTTTCAACGCGTCCTTTCTCGATCAATAAGCCCGATATACATATATATATATATATATATATATAATATAATATATTATATATACTTATATTATTTAATATATTTTAACTTATATAATGATAATATTTATATATATGTTTATTAAGTATAATTATAATTATATTATTATAATAGTAGTATATTATATATATAATGGATTTCGGAAGATGTTTTTTATAGAGCTTAGGGAATATGATTTGGAAAAATAGATAACTAGAGAGGACTTTATATCATGGGGAGGATTTGCAGATGGGAGGGGAAGGATTGGACGGAGCGAAGTAGAAGCCCAGGGGGCCAGGTCCATGGTGACTAAGTCCCTATGTCCTATATATCGATTCGATTTTCCCTTGGGAGCATTGTTTTAAATTAAACTTTTATACGAAAGCAATATAGAAAATTCGAAGTAATTTATTTTTAAATTTAATAAATAACTTGAGATCGATTCATATTTAATAATAAAAAATTACATTTTATTTTTCTTAAATTAAAGGTAATAAGCATTGGTTTTCCTCTGAGTGTTCTTCTGAAATGACAGTCGTTTTCGAACTTTCATAAATTCTTGCGACATATTTCATCTAGTAATCTTGAAAAATTTATTCTCCGTCTGTAACAAATTTTGTTTGCAGAATATGCAATCATTATTATTTAATATTAGCGTTTTATGATTTTAATTATAATTTACTACGCTTCATATTTATATGTGCAGTATGAAATTTTGTAAAGAATACTTTTTACAAATTTATGGTTAAATAAGCTAACATGCAAAGGCAAATCACCAATAATAATAATAACATGGATCGCCAAAAAATTATTAATATGCAAAAGAAATTGTTCATCTCCATAAGCTCGTCAAAAAATCTAATTGATAAAATTTTATATATTTTAACTTTGCATTCAATGGAATGTTAAAATATATAAAAGTAATAATGATAATCATGAGATACATTACATATTTTTTATTTTGATAATTTGCAAATCTTACATCCGTTGGCCATTCTATATGTTTGAATTCATGGCCGCATGCTTTATAAAACTATACCATAGAACTTACCTTCATAATATCCTGGGGTGCTTAACACAATGTAGGGCCGCTCGAGATGATTTTCCCTTTGTAGCTTCTTCCCATTCCGAATTTCTTGCTGTTGCTTGTTCCATTTTAATATTGTTTCGTCCTCTTCACTCATGAACTGGCTTGAGGTTTTGATGTAAGTTGAAATTTTGTCCTTAAATTTCATTCTGGAGGCATTCTTCAACGCTCTTCTTCTTAAGTCAGACATCTCTCTGAAAATAAAAAGAAATTTTAAAAAACAATTTTAAAAAACACAGAACTGAATTAAGCGTGCAAACTTGCGCGAGCTCTCCTCTCCAGAACCGATAAGCGACTAACTTAACGGAGTACACTCGCGACCCTTTTATACCCACCAAGCTAACCGAAAAGTAGTTCACAGCGGCTCAATTCCATATTTCTGCTAATGGGCGAAAATTTTTACTTTTATTAATTACGTTAACCTCTTTATATTATAATGTTAAATTTTATTTTACAAAAATATTTCACAGACATATAGAAGAAAGATTGGAGTTTAGTTTTATAATAAAAATAAAGCAATTTTCCAAAAAAATGTTGGATAAGTTTCTATTTATTATTTTTCCTAAATGTCACCAAACAAAGAATATAAAAAATCTATAACTTTTTAATTTTACTTTATTTTTTTTACTAAGTAAAATTATGCATACAACATAATTTAAAATTATTAATAGATCGTGAAAATTTGAGTGTAAGTTCTATTTAACTTAATGGGATAGGGTGTGTAGCAAAAAATCAGAAATACAGTGAATTGCGAACGTGCCAGCAAGCACAACACACAAAAGAATATATATTATATATATATATATTATATATATATATATATATATATAATAATTATATATATATATTTATATATATAGAAGAGGCGAGAGGGGGGGGGAGAGAGAGAGAGGGAGATTTCGCTAAGCTAGCTAAACAAAAAAAAAAAAAACATTTTCCCTTTTTAAAATACAATAATTTAAACCAACCCACCCTGTAGGAGCCTTAATACTCTCTTACCAACCTTAATTTCGTTTATAGAAACATAACTACTAAAATACAATTAAAAAAAACATACGATAAATTCTGCCCCCCCCCCTTTTCAAAACACAATAATTTAAACCTACCTATCTTCAAGGACACCTAAAATTATACCCCCTGCCTAAATTTCATTTAGTTTCTCCTACAGAATTTTAAACGATTAATATAATAAGACATAGCTTTAAAATCACCCCACCCCTCTTTAAATCACAATTTTCTAAACTCACCTATGTTGTACAGCCGAAAGAAACATATATTAACCCCAATTTTCTCATAGATACACGCGATATTTCGTAAGATATCAATATTTTAAAAATAAATACAATAATTATTTTAATTAACATTAAATAATTCGTGATTACTATCGGCTATTATAAGATTTAAAAGCCGGTCGATTGTTTAAATATTAAAACAATAAAAAACAATTAAAAATATAGAGGCAATTAAATTGTACTTAATGTTCTCTGTTGGATGGGCAATCTTTTGACACTAAGGACTCCATTTTATCACTATTTTTAAATGCACTGTAAGTTAAAAACTAGAGTAAATTAAAAGCACGTTTTATAACTGTTTACAAAAAGCTATTAATGGAGGCTAAAAGCCATATGATATACGTCATGAATACGTTATAAAACGACAGGAAAATTGTGGGAAAAATCAAAAAAATTGCCAATGTTTGAAGCTTTGTTACTGGAAAACCGTTAAAGATGGAATAATAAAATTTTCAATGCGACTTGCAGGTCTCTTTCCTGAAGATTGTTGCAAAATTTCAGCTCACTAGTTCCTATAGATTGCCAAATATAGGCGCTAAAAGATAACTTTTTTGATTTTACTTCAAATTCAGAATTTTTGATGATAATCTTTGCCCATTATAACTCAAGAACCGTTTAAGGTGAACCGCTGAAATTTGACAGAGGGGTAAAAGGACATTTTCTTAAGAATAGAGGAACTTTTAGATCTAACCAACTTTTATAGGTTGTCAGTTTTAATCGCTGAAAGATGGCAACTTTTTGCTTAGAATCCAGAAATTTTGATAAATAATCTTTGCCCCTTAAAAACTCAAGAACCGTTAAAGGTGGATTGCTCAAACATGACAATCGCCTAACAATTTACACGCGCTAATTCCAAATATGAAGGTTAGAAATTTATATCTCACCGTTTTCAAGTTAAATGCCGATATGTCGGACCACCATTTAACGCACTTGTTCCATTTTTAAGCGCTACCTATGTGAGAAATTCCTATGTGATTTAGGCTACTGTTCCAGGAATGTTAAATTAATTGGTTCAAATGCGGAAAGAGCGTCCATGCGAAGCTCAACACTAATACGTAAAGTCTGTAATCTAAGGTCACCCGGGGTTCTTGTAGGATATAACTTTCTGAAACCCCGAATTTCCATTCTCTCACAATTAATATAAAAAAAACTCCTCGTTTTACACGATATCTATCCACGCGCCTAACAATTTGCACACGCTAATTCCAAATATGAAGGACAGAAGTTCATATCTCCTACCGTTTTCAAGTTAATATCGATATGTCTGACCCTTATTTAATGCGCTTGTTCCATTTTCAGTGCGCTCCCTATGTGAGAAATTCATATGTAATTTAGGCTATTGTTTCAGGAATGTTAAATTAATTGGTTCAAATGCGGAAAGGGTGTACATGCGCGGCACATCCCAGATACGAAATGTCTCTAATCTAAGGTCATCCGGGGTTCTTGTAGGATATAACTTTCTGAAACTCCGGATTTCCATTCTCTCACAATTGAAAAAAAACTCCTTCGATTTACACAATATCTATCCACCTGCCTAACAATTTGCACATGCTTATTCCAAATATGAAGGACGGAAGTTCATACCTCTTACCGTTTTCGAGTTAATATCGATATGTCGGACCCCTATTTAACGCGCTTGATCCATTTTAAGTGCGCTCCCTATGTGAGAAATTCGTATGTAATTTAGGCTATTGTTCCAGGAATGTTAATTTAATTGGTGCAAATGCGGAAAGAGCGCCCATGCGAAGCAGAGGCCAGATACGCAATGTCTGTGATTTAAGGTCATCCGGGGTTCTTGAAGGTTAGAACTTTCTGAAACCCTGAATCTCCAATCTCTCACAATTAAAATAAAAAAATACTCCTTCAATTTACACAATATTTAGAAATAAACGCCAAATTTGAACTTAGCGAGAAAATCTATGTGGGAAAACATCGATTATTGGCTTCTCCAATGAATATAAATGCATTTTTAATATAGATATATTTTTTATCATTTTTCAATATGACATTAATTTTATCATAAAATATTGAAATTTTCTTACTTTCCTCTTATTAGGATCGTAGGCCTCGATTTTCCACCCACCGAACAATTTGCACACGCTAATTCCAAACATGAAGGACAGAAGTTCATATCTCTACCGTTTTCGAGTTAATATCAATATGTCGGACCCTTATTTAACGCGCTTGTTCCATTTTCAGTGCACTCCCTATGTGAGAAATTCCTATGCAATTTAGGCTATTGTTCCAGGAATGTTAAATTAATCGGTGCAAATGCGGAAAGAGCGCCCATGGGCGGCACAACAACGATACAAAATGTCTGTGATCTAAGGTCACTCGGGGTTCTTGAAGGTTAGAACTTTCTGAAACCCCGAATCTGCATTCTCTCACAATTAAAAAAAAAAAACTCCTTCAATTTACACTATATTTAGAAATAAACACCATATTTGAACTCAGGGAGAGAGAGTCTACGTGGGAAAACGTCGATTATTGGCTTCTCCGATGAATATAAATGCGTTTTATTTAATATTAGATATATTTTTTAACATTTTTCCCTATGACATTAATTTTATCATAAAATATTGAAACTTTCTTACCTTCCTCTTATTAGGATTGTAGGTCTCGATTTTCCACGCGCTTAACAATTTGCACACGTTAATCCCAAATATGAACGACAAAAATTCATATCTTACCGTTTTCAAGTTAATATCAATATGTCGGACCCCTGTTTAACACGCTTGTTCCATTTTCAGTGCGCTCCCTATGTGAGAAATTCGTATGTAATTTCGGCAATTGTTCCAGGAATGTTAAATTAATTGGTACCAATGCGGAAAGAGCGCCTAGCGCAGCAGAGGCCAGATACGTAATGTCTGTGATCTAAGGTCATCCGGGGATCTTGAAGGTTAGAGCTTTCTGATACCCCGAATTTCCATTCTCTCACGATTAAAATAATAAAAAAAACTCCTTCAATTTACAAGATATTTAGAAATAAACTCCAGCGAGAGAGCCTACGAGGGAAAACGTCGATTATTGGCTTCTCCGATGAATATAAATGCGTTTTATTTAATATTTTAGATATATTTTTTAACATTTTTCCCTATTACATTAATTTTATCATAAAATATTGAAATTTTCTTACATACCTCTTATTAGGATTGTAGGCCTCGATTTTCTACGCGCCTAACAATTTGCACACGCTAATTCCAAATATGAAGGACAGAAGTTCATATCTCTTACCGTTATCAAGTTAATAACGATATGCCGGACCCCTATTTAACGCGCTTGTTCCATTTTAAGTGCGCTCCAAATGTGAGAAATTAATATGCAATTTATGCTATTGTTTCTGGAATGTTTAATTAATTGATACAAATGCCGAAAGAGAGACCATGCGTGGCACAACAACGATACGTAATGTCTGTAATCTAAGATCATCCCGGGTTCTTGAAAGTTAGAGCTTTCTGACACCCCGAATTTCCATTCTCTCACAACTAAAATAAAAAAAAAACTTCCAATTTACACGATATCTTGAAATAAAAGCCATATTTGAACTCAAAAAGAGAAATCTACGTAGAAAAACGTCGATTATTGGCTTCTCCAATCAATATATAGATGCATTTTATTTAATATTTTAGATATATTTTTTAACATTTTTCGCTACGACATTAATTTTATCATAAAATATTGAAATTTTCTTACTTTCCTCTTATTGGGATTGTAGGCCTCGATTTTCCACGCGCCTCACATAATTGCACAGCTAGATGTCCAATATCGGATAGAAGTTCTGATATTCTTCCCTTTTCAGTTAATAATCGATATGTCGACCTGTTTAGCGCGCTTGTTTCCATTTGTAGTGGCTTAACTATGTGAGAAATTCATATGTAATTTAGGCTACTGTTACAGGAATGTTAATTCAATTGGTACAAATGCGGAAATAGCACCCATGCGCGGCACAGCAACGATACGTAATGTCTGTGATCTAAGGTCATCCGGGGTTCTCACTGCTAATATTTTGGTAAAGGGTATGATCTTTATTTTATCTTGAGATTTTGAAAATTTCTATTAATTTCTTCTATTATAGTGTTTGGATTTTCACCACCCAACAACTTGCATCGCCGATTTCAAATATGAGTAGAAGTCTATATCTCTTACATTATCAAGTAAAAGACGAATATGTCGAACCCATTTTTAACGCACTCGTTCCATTTTTAGTGCTTTACCCAAATCTAATATATAGTCGAGCACTGAAAATTTCATTCATAATGCTTAACTGACGTCATATGCGGGAATTTTACTAATTTAGTAACAGAAAGCTTTATTGGACCTTTTTTGAAAGCTCATCTTCGGGTTTTATTTCGAATTCTTGTTGTTAATTTGATTAAAATATATAATGAGCATTTGTTCTTGACTAATTCTAAAGTTAGTTAAGTTTTTGATAATAATTTATACTATTATTTCCACAATTCTCCACACAATTGGGTCAGATGACGCAGCTTGTCCAATCAATGGCGAAAATATATTGAATCATCATAAATTCAAACTTTTTTTTTTTGTTTTAATATGTTAAAAGTATTATTTATTTATGTTATCAAACATGTAATTTTTTTGATTTATTAAGTTTCAAAAATATTGGCAATCTTGGTGAATTTCTCAATGCTAAGAGTTGATTCTCATAAAAGGACTCCTTAGCTATGAGCATGGATTAGTAATTTTTTATTGTAAAAATAGCATTTAATATGTGCCCTGTTGTTATCACATACAAATTTATAAATTCCTGCAGCCCCGATTTTAAAGTCAAAATTTAAAGACAATAATTTGATTAGCATCTAAAAACTTTTACTGAGAGAATTATCATAAACAATATCAATTTTGTAAAAATTGAATTAATTTTTATGACTTCATTTAAACAGTAAGGGATTGTATAATTGCCTATATAAATTTTTTATTTTTTTTAAAATCACTTTTTTTAAATATTTTAACAATAAATTTGGGAAGACTTCAGACGTCTTGCATGCAAATTATTACGTTGTTTTTTTTTGTTTTTTTACGATACTGGTTTTTTACAGAATATTTCAAACATTTCATATAAGTTTCATGAAAATCGGCTGGCTTCATTAATTGATATTTTTTCGTCCATAAACAAATGTTACAAATAGGTAATTTAGGCTATTATTTTAATATTTAATATTTTATTAAAGATCTTTTCTGCAATGACAATTAAAAATTACATTATTTCTTACATGTAGTAATAACGAATTTTTCTTAAAATAACCCATTTCTAAAACGGCATATAGGTATATAATATATATATATATATATATTATATACTTATTTATATATATATATATATATATATAATATATATTATATACTATATATACTATATATACTTATATATAATACATAATAATATAACTAATTCAATCAGATTACTGTTCACGTACTTATTCTTTCGAACACGAATGTTCTTGCTTCGTGGTTTCTACTATACGCTTACTACAAGTAAGGCGGTTTTCTTGACTTTGCGTTGACTATATTATTAGACTGTGCTTTACCTATGTAAAAAATTCCTATGTAATTTAGGCTATTGTTCCAGGAAAGTTATTTTTTTTTGTACGTCATGCGTAATTAGCGCCCATTGATAATCAATAAAATAATTAAAATATCGATAAATAAAAAATAGCTGTGTATCGATAAATTGGAGATGCATCATCATCATGTTATTTGTCAGCTCTTGTAACATCCGAACGAAATTAAAAAAAACTGTTGCTCTTTAGTAGTTTTATGTATTTAGTGAAGATAACAAGGTACGTGGATCAGTAAAAGAACTTTATAGAATATTTTGATACCATTTTTATAAATAAAAAGTTTAAAATTTTAATATAATAGTGCCATTTTTGTTTGTGTGATAATCAATATTAACGTATCATCAGCAATAATTTTTCACAACATTTTCAATAATAAATATATATATGATATACTATACTATTATTATTTTATGTATTTTTTATTAAAAATATTAAAATTATAATTAGTTAAATAATAAATAAATATTATTATATTATATATATATATTATATATATATATTAAACGGTCAAAGTATACTATCAAATGTTTTAGGTTTTTAAAATAGTGTTTCTATGAAAATGTAATAATAATAATATTAATAATCAATATTAATGTATCATCAGAGTGAAATTTTTGTCTTGCACTTTAAAAGGTCTTTGGAAAAGTTGATTTCCGTTTTTGAGAAATAGCGAAGAAGCTCGAGTAGTCCGAGTGAGCACGCAACGGGCCGATGTGGATTTTTTTTTTATTAAAGATATCTCATACTATCAGAACGAATTATAAAGAGTGCATATTTTGGCCATACCCGTACGCTCGAAAATGATTACCTGTCTTAGTTGCTGCACATTATCTTTAAAAAGAAAGAAAGATATTTTCACCTGATCGTCAGAAATAAAAGGCGATACCCAAACTATTGATGACTTTTTAGAATGCAAGGGAATTCAAGTAATCAACTTACGCTTGCCAAGGTTTAAGATATAACTAGTATTTAAGGTTTTTATAAATATTAGAATAAAATAATTTTTTTTTTTTAAAGTTCATCGATGAAATTGCTGCCCTATATACTAAATGTCATTTTTTTTCTGTAGCTGTTATAACTATTTAGTTACATGCATGATGCTTTCGGAGGCGGCTAGTATATATATATATATATATTATATAGATTATATACATATATATATATTATATTTTATATTATATATTCTATATAATATATATATAATATATATATATTGTATATATATTATGGTGATAATTGGTTTAGAGCGATAACTATCATCGATCCATACAAATTAGATTTATAGTATGATTTTATTTAAGACAAAATGCTTGTAATGTTAATATAAAGATATAGGAAAAATTTAATTCACTTTATAAAATTTGATATATTAATAAATATTTAATTGATATTTGAGTCGATGTGTCAATCACATGTCTTCGTGTCAGTTAGTATCAATAGCTAATAATTCAAGCATATATACCCCTCGATAAGTTAATTTATATAACAGGCTTGTGGAGTTTGTCATTCGGAATCTTGAGTCGACCCCTGTAACATTTGAACTGTTCATTTTGGAACCTTTGCTCATAGATAAGTTCTGTACAACCACGAGTCCAAGTTTGGCAAAACAATTCTGGAACAGTAATATAAAATATCATATATATATACTATAGTTTTTTTTTTTTTAAATGCAATAAATGCGGTAAAAGATATTTCTGTTCTCCAAAATGCTCATTTCTACATCGCTCGCGTCTCAGCTATTGTACTGTATTAAAAATAATATTTTTTTTTTTAAATGATGTAAATGCGACACAAGTTCGTTTCATGTTAGGCATTTCCACTAACCTAACCTAACTTACCTACCTAACTACAACATAACTAACCTAACTTAACCTAACTACTAACCTAACCTAACCAACACCTCAGTAACTAACCTAACCTAACAACCTACCTAACTTATACCTAACTAATGATTACAGGAATATACGTAACAAAATAAAATGTACCACAATGTAATATAAAATGAATTTGTTTCTATGAAATAGAATTATAATATAAAATGAATTTGTTTATATGAAATAGAAGTAATAAAATATTACATTGTAGATTAAAAGAAAATTGCCCAAAAGTGGATTGCGAAATCAATTCCTATTGAGCTATTTATGTGCTTTTGTTTGGAAGCAAGAACATCAAAGGGAAGAAAGATACGAAGCAAAAACAATTGGAAGCAGAAACAAATCTTCCTTAAGTTAGTTTAGTATATTAATATATATTTATTATATTTATATATAATATATTTATATATAGTTATATACTTATATATACTATAATATATATAAATATTTATTATATTCTATATATATATAATTATTATTATATATATATATATATACTATATATTATATATATATATATGTTTTTTGTGGAAATTATGCTGCATATGCTTTGGTTTCCGTTCGAACCATTATGTACGTAGCCAAGCGATATCGCTTCGCGTATATTTTGTGTTTCAAAATCAAATAGTCTACCTATATACTTATATATTATATAATATATATATCTTAATATATACTATATATATATATATATAAGTATAATATTGAATTTTGTACGTCCAGACCCTTTAAAATCATAAAATTCCATATCTGAAAAATTTCGTACGTTTGGCATTTAATGTGGTGAAAATTGTGCGTCAAAAGAGAAGTATCAAAAAATAAAAGTTTCTTCAATATCGAAATTTCAAGTTGTCGTACTAACGCACAAAGCTGAAATGAGACTTGAGAGTATTATGCATTTACGCATAGTAAAAAAAAAAACAACCGTGGTATTACGTCAGTGTATTTTGTGAGAGAAGGCTGTTAATTACGAGCGGTGAAGTGTATAAACATATAATCAAATTGAAATATTTTCGATTATATAATTATTCAACCGTAAACAATTTAGAAACCTCACCAACATAATACCATCATCTCATAATGCCAGAATACCATTCTGGATCTGGTTCTTATTCTTCAATAAAACGATTGAATCCGAAACTTTTATTGCGAAATCTTCATAAAAAATCCACCCTTACTTGTAACGCGTGACTTCTAAATTCTTTAACTGATTGCGTATCCATATTACTTTATAAAAGGTGCTGTTCTCGCTTTGTCATCGAACAATGCTGAATTTTGCCATTATTTGATATATTTTGTGTACAAAAAAACTCTTGAAGAAGGTTACCTAAAGAGCAAAAAGTTTGGAACATTGTTTTTTAAAACTTATATTAGCCTATTACTTACCTGCATCGGCCATGGTAACAAAATAAAATCTAGTAAAGTAATAATAGCCTTAAAGTCCCTATGAATCTGAGAAATTAACATCCTGAAGTCGTTATGTGACTCCATTAAGATTCTTGCATGTCATACGAGAGATTTGGGCCAATTTTGACAACATAAAATTTCTAAAATTAATTTGAAATTTTTTAACCATTACCGCTTTAATTTAAAATAAAAGTCCTTTAGTCTAATAGTTCCCAAATTTGGTAGTGCGTAGAATTGTATGTGTTAAAATGTTAAATGAAGTAGTTTTAATACTGAATAAATTAATTGCAATATATATATATAATATATTTATATATCTAACGATGTATATACAACCACTAATTTAGATTAGTAACATAAAAATATATAAATTTAAGCAAACCTATGGTATTATACTTATACCATAATAAATGATTAATAAATTAACTAAAGTACTATATATATTAATAACATAAATATATATATCTATACTGGAATATAATATGTTCCCTTACTATATAGTATACAATAGTATATTAATCTTATTTAGCGATGTATGAACCATGATTCCGGCCTGACACGTCCTCGATTTTTAAAAGTTCTGTTCAGAGTAGCCAGATTTTTAAATCACTTTATTACACATGAGTTCTTCTTATAAAAAAATTACTGAACCTCTTGCTCATTCTGTCTCTTCCTCTATTTAGCAAAAACAAAATTCAGAAAATGAGTAAAAGAAGGAAAAAATATGCATGAATAATAATAATCGACTCTATACTTTCGAAAGCTTTAAATATTTTTTTTTTTTTTTTTTTTATCATGTTAACCCAACTCAACGGCTGAGCTTTTTCAAGGAGGGGGCAGAAAATAAAACAACGGAAAACCCCACCAATCCCCAGCTTAGGCAAATCTCTCAGGTGAGCTCACTTTTCTACGACTTATTTCAGGAGGAATAGCCAGATGGGTTTAAAAGAGAGAGGAAGATTAAATATATGAGGTAAAAACAGAAGAAGGCAGGAGTTCCACAGAACAGAAAGTAGCTGATATTTAAGAGGACACCAACAAACGAATATATCACTCGTTTGATAGGTAACACAATTGAAAAGAAGCATGGCCACCCTTGTATTGCGATGGGCGACGCAGAATGGAGGTGAATACGAGCGGCCAACTTCCCTGAGCATCTACCGTTGTAGTATAAGAAAAGAGATAGTGCGCCAACGTCAACGTCAAGAGATATGGGGTCAAGAGAGTTTGAAAGTAGGCAGTTTATTAGTATCTTAGCTTTAGACTCACCCTATCCAATAGATAGGGGGAGCCGAGCCCCCCCAATAATGTGAGAACAGGTACTCCATACAAGGGCGAAAGGCCCTTATATAATGAGCAGCTGTGCAGAGGAAAAAAATTCCGCAGCGCAACCTGACAGAACTCCCAGTTTCTTTGCAGCCGCCCTACAATCATTGAAATATGAGGTTTTCCAAGACAATTTATTGTTTATCGTTAAGACCAAGAAATGTTATGTATTCAACAGGAGAAGACGTTTAGAGGCCGTCGAAGAAATAGGAAAGTTTGAGTGTCTTGAGAGGGCAGATGTAGAAGAATTAGTTTTTAAGAGTTGAAATTTATTACAAGGTTCGGTGACCCCACCGGAATCCCATCCAGATCGACAAGGATGGAATCGGAAAGCTGAGACGAGAGCACTCCTAGAAGCAAAGAAGGGAGCAGATTTGAAGTGAGTAGAGGAGTGGAGAGTTGAATCATCAGCATAAGAGTGAACAAGAGTTGGAAGGACAGCTGAGGGAGATCGTTGATGAAAAGTAGGAATAAAGTTAGAGATAGAAACGAACATTGAGGAACACCACAACAAAAATCCAAGATTTCCAATTTTCAAATTTTGACAAAAATTAATTAAGAACCTGTTAATCCAAAAGTATAACAGCTATTACAATTCCGAAGACACCCTAGTGTTTCTCTCACACAAAAACCTTCAAAAAATACAACAAATCACTTTCAACGACTTGGTTTATTCTCAGGAGGAATCAGCCATTTAATATGTTCGAAAAGAACACAAAAATCCAGAAAAATTTATCAAATTTCCACATTTTCCACAAACAAAAAATAAATTACAGAACTGTTCCAATATTATAAATTTCTATTCTCATTAACATTATAGTTGAATATCCTCAACAAAAAAAAAACTTTCAGAAAAAAATATCAAAAAATCAACTTTTTTTTCTAACGACTTGTTTATGAGGAACATAACAATTAACAGGAAAGGAGAAGAAGTCGTTCTCAACGAGTGCTGATATGAGCGATCGGAGAGAAAACTAGAAGAGAATAAGGAAGCGAAGAAAGGAGGAAACCCAAAGGAAGGGAGGCTAGAGAGCAGTGACGGCGTGCCATACTCGTCAAAAGCTTTGATATGTCAAGCGCCACCACGCAACGAACCCCCATGGTACCTAGCGGCAGAACGACATAAACTCGTTGGAGATAGGAAACGTAAATGTCACCAAGTTTACCTCAAGCGACGAAAAGCCATACCTGATGATCATAAAGAAGGAAATGGGACTCCAGATGATCCAGGAAAATGAGAGTTAGCAGAGTTTCAAAGATTTTATAGAATAGAATACACAGTGAGAGCTGTAAAGGACGATAAGCCGTTAATGGAAGGATCAGTAGCGGCTTACCTTTATTTTTCGGGGTACTTGGTTAGACATTGCCGCTTCAGCACTGAGGAATAGGTATTAGTATAAGACATAGAGAGTAGAGTTGGAACGAGGACAGGCGCCAGCCTCAGAAAGCACACTCCCTCAAAAACACGGGGATGAATGCCACCTGGCCCACTAGCCTTAACGTTCATAGATCTCACGATCCCATGCACACGATCATGTGTAATCAACAGGTAAAGACATGGAAACCTGAGAGGAGAAGGAGTACAACGAGGGGATCCAGAATCGTCCAGGGTGGAATTAACTGAAAAAAGGAGGCCGAAGAGATTGGCCTTTATCCGAAAAAGAGTTAGCACAAGACCGTCAGAGCTGAATAACGGGAGAGGAGAGAAGCATGATTTACCAAAAGTTGTTAGAGATTTTCCTTTATGGCAAAAGGCCTAGTAAATTTGTGAGTACTATAATAGAGAAAACAAAAGCGTGTTTATGTCGCACCTTCTTTAGTGAAGATAGCTGCACTTAAGCTGTCGAATAGTATCCCTGCAACGATTCCGAGCAGCATGAAAATTAGTAAGAGTAATAGAGAATGAGAGTTTTTCATGCCCGATTACGCAATGTTCTCTCCTTACCATGGCGCGAGAACAAGCTTCATCGAATCCAATGGGATTTTTGGGAGATAAAAGATATTATGGGTTGAAGATGGAAGAACCTCTCATCCCATCGGTGATCTACTGCCCGCACCTTTTTCAGTGGTGACCGAGGAATCCCCGAGTCAAAGCAGGATTTATTCCAAGAGAGAGTAGTTAGCCAAAAACAACGCAATTTCCCCCAATTAGCCCCATTAAAGTGCCAGAAATAACGATTTAAGGCAATGGTGGAGCTGCTGGAGAGAAAGTGTTATAATTAAGAGCTACAAGATTAGTTTCTAGAGTTACCAATATATGAATGGTATAAGAAGAATGTAGAGTTTCTAGGACAAGTGACTAGATGTTTAGATGACACATAGCCATCAGCGATCAACTTAACCGAATATAGTATAGGCAACATCTAGGAGAATAATTCGCTGTTAAGTTTCCATAATTAATCTGTCCAGATCGTTTATGATAATACTGAATTATTTGGCCCCTCACCCGCCTGCATACCAATTTGTCTAAAAATGGAAAATGAGGAGCCCAACACACTCGGTGTGCGTGTACGAGAAACGTCCCTAACACGTATCCCATCGCGCGCAATCTTATGTCTATCTATTTTGATGGCGAGTAGAATTTAATTCAGTTCTCTTTATGTTTGTATTTTTTTTATTATATTCAAAATAGAGTAAAAGTCTGTTCCATTAGGGGAGCAGTGCAGAAACATCAAGAATAATTTTGTATCTATAGTGTTCGACTTGTAAGGTGAGAATTTAGATTTTTAGCCACAGTGCAGAAGACGAGTACGAAAATTGAGGAGATCCATTCCAAGTATTCTCTTATAATGTTGAGACGTGTTACGACACCACAAATAAAAATAAAAAAATTTTACAAAATCCCACAAAAAAACATTTTGACAATAATAAATTAAGAACCTAGGAGTTACCAGCCAAAAGGGATATAATAAACACCACTAATTTGACCCAATTCCGAACACACATAGGTATCGACCCCTACAAAAATTTATACAAACACAGACCTTTCTAAAAATATCGGCAAAAGACAATCACTTTCTACGACTTTGTATTTTCCAGGAGG